>VWZF01005577.1:8505-45816 GCA_013396755.1 Sclerurus mexicanus
CTTTCTTGTGCTGGGGACCCCAGAGCTGGATGCAGCACTCCATGTAGGGTCTCACCAGAGCAGAGTAGAGGGGCAGAATCACCTCCCTCAACCTGCTGATCATGCTGCTTTTGATGCAGCCCAGGACATTATTGGCTTTCTGGGCTGCACGCACAAATTGCTGAGTCATAGCAAGCTTCTTTTCCACCAACATACCCATGTTCTTCTTGGAAAGTAGCAACTTTGTAGGAGTCTTGAAGGCCTTGGGCAAACTGAAATAAAAACCCACAAGAGAACTCAAAAAAAAAAAAAAAAACAAATCCAAAAACAGCAGAAAAAAAAGTATTTACAACAGTTGGGTTCTTGGGTTCATCTTGCTGAAAATGGACCTCTTTTGGGACAGCAAAGAAGCAGAAAGCAAGAAGGTTTTCCCCTGAGTTTTTACTGATACAGTGCTTTTGTAATGGTGGAAGAATGAACTTCTTCTCACTCTGATGCTTGATGTGCTGTATTTAACTGTTGTAATTCTGGTAACACTGACTTTCTGGCCCCGTTGAGATAAGCTGAAGCTTAATGCTGCCCTGTTGTCTTATCAACTATTTTGCTGGTAGTTATTACCACCTCCATAAAGAAAATCTGTATCTTGGTCTTTTGCTTTAAACCTTTGGCCACTATGTTATGCTCTGGGCTGCAAAGTGCTGTGGGTTCAGGTGGGTTTAACATCAGCTCTGCTGTCTCCTTTGCAAGGTATACCATACCTCAGACAGGTATGATAAACTGTGATTATAAGATCTTTAATGTCTGGGAGCCTGGAGAGAGGCCACCTCGATGTGGCCAGGCCTTCAACCATGGGTCTGATCAAGGGCCATAGCAGAGGCTGGTTATGGGATCATGACCAGTCTTTGTACTAAAAGGGAACAGCAGGAGATGGGGCTGGAGATATACCCCTGCAACCATTAGTGCCCCCAGGACCCTAACATTGAATTACCTCTGCTCAGCTTATGAGCAGTTGTGAGTCATAACTCTGTGGTATACCCTGCTTTAAAACAGCATGGCTGTGTCCCACATCAAGTTTACTCCATTAACAAGAGTTCACTCTAAATGTCTCCAAATTCTCTCAATGCCTGTCCTGGAAAATGCAATCTAAATTGTGTTTTGAGGCTCACCTCAGGGTGACTGGTGCAGGGACTGTATGGCTAGTTACATCTTGGTTACTATCAGCTTGGACAAGTCACTGCTGGCAAAGCATATCAGGAACAAAGCAGAAGACTGATAGTGGGACGTCTGGAATTCAGCTCTGGACACCTAACACCTATTCTGTTAACAGAACAAATGTATAGACATCTAGACTAGGTCAAAACTGTCCAGCTAAAAGTGGCTTAGAAAGAAAGAGACTGTTAAGGGTCTCTGACTGAAGAGTATACCTGCCTGCAGGAAGCCTGGATTCAGGCTTCCTACACCCACAGCTAAGTCCTACTTGGGAAGACGAGAACCTCATAGAAAACACACATTCTCTCATAAGCTAGTTTACATATTCCACATATGCTGAGAATGATTGTAAGGAAAGAAATAATAAATGGAAGAAAGGAGACAAAGAATTAAGATTTTAAAAGAGATACTGAACATGATTTTATAAGACATTGAGAAATCCTGACACAAGAGCTAAGAGGGGCTGGGAGACCTTCTAAATATTAAAAATTAGGCATATGTATTGACTTTATAATAATGAATCAACATTATTAGAAAAGTAGAAAACAAACACTGTTCAGAAAAGAATGCTTGCCCAGTCACAGCAGCCCCTTAGTGTTCTCATGTTCTGCTCCCTTTAACATCTGTTTTCCTTTATACAGTGGATAAATTCCTCCCATACCACATAGCATTCTTAAGTGTTATTACTTGCTGAAACAAGAAGATCCCCAGAAGCACTGGGGTTCCCCCAGTGCCCCTTCAGTGAATCAGTGAAGAGCATTTTAGGAGCTAATGGATGGTGTGTTTGTTGCTGTTTCATGCAACATGATGGCTGAAGTGTCACAGTGAGCGTCTGTGTAAATAATGCCCAGATGGCAATATGGCCTGCAGGCCAGACTGAGGATCACTTGTCATGTCACTGAATGGAGTGGGATTGCTGGTGAAAGAAGACCTGAAGGTGAATGAGCCTGCCAGATGCCTTCACACTTATTCACATGATGTTATCCATACCAGCAAATAAAGTAGTGGTAAGTTGTTTTAGAGGTTTCAATAAGTTTTTCAATGTTCCTCTTGAAAAAATCTGTGTGGTATGAGGCAGTGCTGTGTGATAACACCCACAGTGTCTCAGCCAGATACTTGCAGCCTTATTACTACTCTGGCATGGCGCATTCCTCAGTGACTGGCTCTGCTAAGTAATGCATATTCTTGGTGACATTCTACCACCTTCTCTGTCCTGCTTGTGACATTCTCAGGGTGATAACTCAAGGTCACATCCTTACTGTGTGCTATACCCTTGTTATTTATCTTATTGTCTTCTTTTACACTAAGCCATTTTCTGAAGCTGCTGTAGCATTTTCCAACCATTTTTATGGGGGTGGCATCAGTAAATTTAATAGCTGTGCTCTGTTAGAAGAGATCTTTGTCGTTAACCTGTAGTTAGATCTGTGGTCCATTGTAATTTTCTTTCGTCTATCACCTACCAATTAATGCAAATATGGTGAAAAACTGGTCTTTTTATGCCAACACAAGGCAAAGATCCCCACTAATATTAGAGGTCCTTATGCTATTCCTATTTCTTAAGGTCTCTCTTTATCCACAGTTTCTTCTTTGTCTTCTTTCTTACACTTTAGCTTTTTATATGCCTTATCTTTTTCAGAACCTCAGGTTTTCCAGTTACTGAATTTTCTTTTCCTATTCAATTTACTGTACTAATTCTTCATATATTCCTGCATATTTCTATAGCTCTGCTCTTTTCTCTTAGGCTG
The DNA here is from genome assembly GCA_013396755.1 of Sclerurus mexicanus. Lineage (NCBI taxonomy): Eukaryota > Metazoa > Chordata > Aves > Passeriformes > Furnariidae > Sclerurus > Sclerurus mexicanus. The sequence continues at coordinate 11,439 of VWZF01005577.1, forward strand.
GAAACCTCTGACGCTGATCTTTTGCCAATATTCAAACTCCCCATGCCTTTTGCCTACTCCTTTCATTTCTCTATTGCTACTTTTTAAAAAGTCTTCTAAGAACAGCAATGTATAAAGCATCAGTGTTACCAAAAGTTAAGTTCTTGTCAGTTTAGTGTTACAGCTCGTAAATTCCCAGGTGTCTGCAGAAGCAGGAACAATTTGCCTAAGTGTAATGGGTCTTTGGCGGAGCTGAAGGTAAATGTGTGAGGGATTAGATGTAGCTCATGGGTCAGTTGATAGCTGAGGTGGTGGATATATTGCCTGAGGAGAATAATTGCTCATAATAATTTCTCCCACCTCCAGAGAAGGGTAGGAATGTGTATCTCCAGGGCACATTATTTTCTGGGATGCTTTTGGAGTAGGGTTATTTGTGCCCCACCCTTTGGCAAGCCTGGAAATAAAAGGCATAATCAAAACCTTATTTAGCTTAAATACAGAGCTGTGTGGTTCTGGGACACAAATCCTCCATTTGCATCTGTGCTGATGGTCATGTAGAGTGTATGTACACAGAATGGTTACCAGTGGCATTTTTCCAGTTGTTGCTAGGTATACAGTGCATGCACTGGGGAAGGACGTGAAAAAGAGAGGTAAACATCCTCACTAGCACCAGTACCATAATTGCTATTACACTGCAAGTTACTGTAATACATTAGTGTAAAAGTTGCAAGTATATGTCTCAACATCCATGCCTTTTTACTGCATGCAATTTCAGATGTCTTGGACAACTCTCTCCACTCACCCCACTGGGATAGGCAGCATGGGAAAGGGAATTGCATAGGAAATGGAATGAGCCCCAAGGTAGAAGACTGTTTGCACATTTACACCTCAGTTGCCAGCAACTGAAAGCCTCAGGAGCTCAAGGTAGTCAAGGAAGTCTGGAAAGCAGAATCCATAGCTTAGCATGAAATGAAATTCAAAATCTGTCATATTTCTCTCTATTTTCTTTAATGCTCCTGTGGCTTTCCCTGGAGTTGTGTAAAGGCCTGTAAGTTTTGCTGATGCTGGCACTTCCTACAAAGAAAAGCCTTCTGAAGAAAACTGAGTAAGTTATATCTAGGAAAAAATGTTACATGACAAGATGAAAATGTTATAAGCTATTTACATATTATTCTGAGAGCAGCTGATGTTCATGGTATTTATTTGTTGGAAAGTATAGATATACATTTCCAAGCATCTCTTATTGTTCTATTTAATTGACAAAAATCAGTTGCTGCCTTAAATTTTTACTACTACATCAATTTTCTGTGTATCTTTATATTTTAGTATTCATTTTCAATAGCTAGTGAATAAGATGTCATTACAAAAACATGGAAGGGTTTTGTGTTGCAGTACTCCAAAGACTCATGGTACCTGGACCAGCATGAGTCCACAGTCAAAGACCAGTGTGTCTAGGAGTGGATGTCAACATGGGAGATGTCGTTGAGGCTGGGGGAACATCAAAAACATTGTGCTGCTAAGAGCCTATCAGGAGATCTGCATTGTGATATTTTGTCAAACAGCAGCATAGTCTTTCTGTCTACAACAGCACAGATTAACTGTACAGACACAAAGAGGAAGAAGAGAAAATGAGTAACTATTCTGTTCTCATTTAAAGCACCTTGCCACTGTTAATTCTGATGGAAACTGTATGTGCCTATGTACTCTCACATTATGTATAGGGGACAGTGGTCATGCAGCTAATCCTTGTGTACAGATATGATTGTGTCTATACTCGTCACCTTTTCTCTGCAAATGCTGGTTTATATCAGTTTCTTTTCTTATAGTTCATTGTCTCATGCTGCCTCCAGACAGAGCTCCCCTTGTTCTGGAAGACAAAGAAGTAGCACATGATAGTGACTATGGTGCAAAATGATTTGCAGTGTTCCTTTCTATTTGCAGACTTTGGAGATTTGTATAAGAAATTAGTTCTGTTGGTTTTGTGTGTTTAAATCAATGGGCAAGCTTCACTTAATTTCCTCAGTCACTTTACAGGAAAAGAAATTGAAGTGTTCTTATTTTCAATATTAATTTAATTATGGTCCAGAAATGATAGACCATACATTCCCGCTCTGAATTGCTGATCAAAACTTCAGCCTGAAGACACTGAAGCTGACAGGTATTTTCCTGTTGACTGAGGCCCACACGCTCTGACTTCAGCACCAAACTCTTTGAAACCTACTTATGCACAAATTACATTTTGTCAGTGGCATCACCGTGGATATCCTGTGAATCAGGAATTTTGAAGAGTAGGACAAGATATAATAAAGACTGAAAAAGGTTTGATGCTCTTTGTGCTACCTCCCTTCAACATACAGCAAATTTCCAAAGATTCAGAGGCAAGTAGAAATACCACTGAAAGAGTATTTCCTCCTAAGAGATATCCATAGTGTATGCATGCAGCAGTTTATAGGTGAACTTTGGAAACAAAATTTCCATTATTTTGAGTGCTGTTTGGTGATTTCAAAATTTGCAAAGGAAAAGTGTCTGTTTGTTTACAAGTGTTAATTTTATAGTCTCAGTGAAAATAGCTACATTATTGAATTTCTGTGTGTACATCTCATAGGTTTTGTGTTCTTCTCTTAGTTTCCTTTCATTGTGTTTAGTCAGTGGGTCCTCAGATAGGTCTGAAAACACCAACTGTTGTATCACTGGAAAGTAGTTTATATGTCACCTTAGAGCAGTTTCTTAAGATGTCCATAAGCAGAAGGGTTTTATGTGAAAAATTTTTAATTTTGTTTTAAAGTTCTTGGCAGAGCTGGATCTCTGCATAAGTTTGTTCATTTGGAAGGATTTATGGGGTTGTTCTGGGTGTGGGGTTTTCTGTTAGTTTTTTTATTTTGGTTGGTTTGTTTGTTTTTTGTTTTAGGGTTTTTTTTTGTTGGGTTTTTGGGAGGTTTTTTTGGGTTTGAGGGGGTTTTTTGGGGGGTTGTTTGTTTTTGGTTTTGTTTGATTTTTTGTTTTGTTTGATTGTTTGTTTGTTTTTCCCCTCAGCCATTTAAGGAGAAGAAATAAAAAAATATACTGCGTGTTTTGAAGATGAGTCTGATGGACCTTATTCCTCTTGTTCTAAAGAGAATTTCAGCATTTTCTTGCAGTCTTCAAGAGATGGGCATCTGATATGAAGGTGGACTATAATGACAAATACTAGATGTGTATGGGGCAAGGATTACCATTGTAAGCTTTGAAGACCCTAATGATTGAATTTTGGGGAATTTTTGTGATCTGTATTTGCTGTCCTGCATTAACTAGTGGTCATGCTGACAGTGGCTGATGTTTTTACAGGCTTGTTTGGTGAGTTTTTTGTTGATCTTTGGTTATTGTCCTATCAATTAGAGTCCTCTAATGTATGGTCAGCTAAAACTAGCATGGCTTAAAATAGTTTGTTTGATATGAATTCTTCCTGTTACAAGAGTGGAGCATCAGGCATGATTCTCTAGCATAGAAGGAGAAAAAATGACAGTGACATAATTCCAGCTACAAACATGTGACCACATTTTAGAGATAACTGAGTTGAGGAGCTTTTCACACAGGTGCTCTGCTATGAGTCAAGTGAGGCTGCAAAAATATTGCATCTGACTGCACTTGTTGTATAAGCCTCTGTTCCTACTCTTTCTGCTCCCCAGGAGAGCTGGAGAAATGCACCTTGCTAATTTTATTTCATCAGATACTGTAGTCTCAGAAATATCCTCTGCAAGTGTCTTCTTATAGCAATTAAGAGGTCTCCACTAAGAAAATGAGGACCAGAGTATTTTTGTAGATTAGATCTGTTTCAATGAAGGGGAAAGGATGTGCCGACCCACTCAGCTGTCTATTTTTAGCTCTCATGAATAATCACAGGATGTAGGGGGGAGCATATCTCAAGAGATCACCCACAAAAAAAGTGAATTAATATTAGAAGTGCTATAAATATACAGGGGGTGGATGACTCAAGTGAGAGTGGCTACTTTAATGGATGAACTGTGAAGAATTGCAGGAGGGAGATGTGTGTGTGTGGCAAAGCAACAGGAGTTTCCATGAGCATATTTCTCTCTTAGAGACAAAACCAGGATTTATCAGTAGTAAAGGTCTCTTGAAGGATGTTGTGGGGTTTTTCCACCTTTTTTTTATAACATATACTCTTAATTCTTGTGTTCTGCTTTTCCTTGACTTTTTTGTTGCTCACTTTTTCCACTGTCTGCAGAGTATCTTCTTTATCACAGTCGTTCATTAGTCCTTTGTGTCTTCAAGGTTGATTTCTGGATGTCAAAGGCCATTTTATTAGTGATGTGCAGAGCCTCTCCCAGCACTGCCACAATGGACATCTTCAAAGGAGCCTTGGTTGGTGTGAAGTGCAGTCATCATCTGGAAATTCACCATCTCTGATAATAATTGTATTAGTTAAGAACTGGTTTGGTGTGTGTAGTCAATACTGTGGTTTTGTGGGACTACATGTATGCATTGCTCTTGTTCTGTGTAACAGGACTATCCTTTCACTCAAGGCCTTAAGAGATTTTTACAGCGGAAATTACCGAGTAATACTGGGATTATTGATACAAAGCATATGGCTACTCTTTGATGAGAAACATCTTTTTATATGCTGGAAAGATTATTACCTCTTCCAATTAAAGTCAATTTGTTTGCTGTGGAAGATGTCCTGATGTTTATGTAGGACATCCTACAATGGTCTGTGACATCATGAACTTGAAAAGCTCTGAAATGCTTTTTGTGACCGCAAATGGAAGACTTGTGCTCAGAAACACCTATGTCATTGAAATTTTTTCATTCATTCTAGGGCAGTGGGCCTGTATTTTCTTTCTGTAGCTTATGAGTAATTTTGTTGAGCACTTGGGTGGAAGAAAGAAGCTGGTAATTTCCACCTCAGTAATGCAGAAAGAAATGTGATTTTGGAAGATGGACAGATGGCCCTGGTTGGATTCTGTGCTGTTCAGAAATATCTGCCTAGTGAGACTGGCTTACTGTAGTTTGCAAAATAAATTCGTACGCAGAACACCTCAGACTGACCAGACAACAAAGTGTAAACAAGCCTTAACTTTAAAGTTGGTTTAAATTACTCTACAGTGAATTAGAGGTGGCTCCTATTTAATTGTTAATCTGAGGACAAAATTAGCTGATATTTTACAAATTGATGTTTTATTCACTCAAAGTATTTTGTAAATTGTGTTGAACAGTGGAAAGGTACCAAGGTGTTTGTATTTGTGACACATTTTATTTTCTCCTTGTGATTTCCTACATGACAGTTAGACCCCTATTGTGTCTAAAATAAAAGCACAGACAGTTCCATTGAACCTTTTTAGTTTTATTTAAAAAAACGTCCAATGTGTTAGCATGCAAGTTGGCTGAGGGGATATGACAGAAGTTTTCATTACAATTGATTTACCTCAGCTCTAATAGTTCAGCTTTTGAACAAACAACATCAAACCACCACATCTAATGCATCTTTGACAATTACAAGAAATGCTGTAAAAATAATGAGGATTAAGTGTAGCACAATTGGTGGCCTTGCATAGTGCCCCTTCAGGGACCGCTGCACACTGCCATGGAAGAGGGAAGATTTTTGCTTCTTGGTTCATGGTATCTTGTTGGGATTGTAGAGGGGAAGTGCTAAAGGGTAACTCTGAGATTTTTGGGGTGGAATAACTTAGCAGCAGTATTTCTGGGACACTTAGCTTGGCCGCCTTGGGAGAATATAACCAGGGCTGGCTCTGAAGGGACTGCCAGCCCAGCCCTCTGTGCCTCCATGTGCAGGGATAGCCAGAGGCATCTTCAGACACAGCCTAACAGGTATCAAATCTGACAGCATAACCCCACATAAAGGGTGTGATAGGTAAAAAAGCAATCAGCCAAACAAATCTCTGTTAAGGTTTGCTTTTAAGGTCTGTGCTTTGTACTAATCTCTCTTTAATTCTGCATACAACTAGCATAGACCAAAGGCAGTGAGGAGGCCTGTGTGGGCATGCAGTATTACCATGTTACTCATTGCTGTGATCCTTGGCACAGGAAGAAGTCTTGTCTGAAGAAGAAAGTATGTTCATTATTCATTTTTCATTATCAGGAGCTGTTGGATCACCATTTTTAAACCCCTTAAAGCATAAAAGGAGGTAAAAATCATCAGTCATGAGGCTGTGAAGGGTAAGTACAATGGATTTTGTCAGTTTCTCTGACATGCAAGTTTTCAGGTTGTGAAATATCTTTATTATATTTTTGAGAAAAAAAATATTCTCCTGCAGTGAGTGTGCAGGGTATGACTGCATTGGAGTTAGGCATTAAAAAGGCAGTGTGAGGTGCCAGCTAGTAATAATTTTCAGGCAGAATGCAATTAAAGCTGAGTCTCTTGATCCCTGGTAGTGTGCCTGGAAAAAATACAAATACCTGATGTTACAGAAATACTGTCTGAAGTGTACTTCATGGCTAACAAACAAATACTTAACGGGAAACTCCAATGGCTGCTTCCATGGAGTCCTGGCAAGAAGAATTTCCTTTCATGTTCTTCTGAGTTGACCTGGCTTACTCATAAATGAAACCCCCAGGAGGCTTCCTTCCTTCTCTTTTGGAATTTCCACTGGTAAAAATTCCAATTAATGTGACCTAAAGGAGCTACACATCCAACTGCAGCTTCCCAGCTCTGGGAGTGAGGTGGAGCTGTTATGTCTGTGCACTGTTATCTCTGGGACACATTTGCACCAGCGTGAGGCTATGCCTTTCCCAAGTCACTCCTATCTCACTGTCCTGGTTTCAGCTAGGATAGTGTTAATTTCTTCTCAGTAGCTGTTACAGTGTTGTGTTCTGGATTCAGAATGAGAATGTTATTGATAACATACTGATGTCTTGGTTTTTTGCTTAGTTTTGTTTATCCTAAATCAAGGACTTTTTCTTGTCTCATGCTCTGCCAATGAGAAGGTAGCAAAAGAAACTGGGAGGCAGCATAGCTGGGACAGATGACCTATGCTGACCAAAAGGATATTCCACACCATACAACATCATGCCCAGTATGTAAACTTGGGGGAATTTCCCTGAAGGGAGGGAAATCTGGGTTCAGGAAGTGGGTTCTGGCATCAGTCAGTAGGTGGTGAGCAACTGTGTTGTGCATCACTAGTTGTTCACTTTTTATTATCAATATTATTAATAATGACACTTTTGGTCTTTTCTTCTCCAAGAAAAAAACCTATGGGGGAGATACCTTCCTATACCTTTTTTCCGCTTCCTTTTTTTCCTTCCATGCTCTCCGGGCTGATTACAGTAGTTGAGAATTTTAAAGATTTTAGATATCCTTTGACTACCCTTGAAACCAACCTGGTCCTTTTGCTAGGATCCAGCATGTTGTTGCATATGATTCCTGTCTTGTTTAAGGTCAGACAAATAATAAAAAACATGACCGAGGGATCTGCCTAAAGCTTGGGTAGTTCAGAGTGAGGGTATCTGTAGGATTGTATGGGCAAATACCTAGGGCAGTGGGCACCTCCAGTGTGTTTTCACCTTAGCCCTAAGCAAATGCAGAATCCAGAAAAACTAGTAAAATATTTAAAATGGTGTGCTGTCACCCTGGCACCCCAGAGAGGACCCAAATCACTGTTGAGGCCTGGCCCAGGCCTTGCAAGTAATGTTTAACACTGCTTGGTACTTTCATGAGTAAAAGAAGGTCTCTAAATCTGACAATGAGATGACAACACGCCCTGGAGCTGTTCCAACCACAATGACAGACACTACACTGCTTCAACCTCAGTGACCAGCACTGCCACTGAAAACACTGAAACAGAAAGTCAACTGGGGATGGTGTCAGTTGCCCCTCTACACCAAGAGAAGAAATGTACACAATAACTGTAAAACTGTAAAAAATCTTCAGCAAAAACAGTCAAGGAGGACAAGGAGATCAAAGAGGGCAGAGAGGATGAAGAAGCAGGACCATTACAAAGGTGAATTTCAGAGCCATCATCAAGGCCATAACAGGAACTGGAAGAGGAGACAGAAGAGACAACTACCACTTGATCCCTATCCCTGAGCAAGCTGAGGGAGATATGGAAAGATTTCAGCCATAATCCACATAAGTGTATCGCCACGTGGCTGCCCCAGTGCTGGGACAATGGAGCCAACAGTGTGAAATTAGATGGTAAGGAGACCAGGCAGTTGACATCACTTGCTAAGGATGAAGGCATTGACAAAGACATGGGAAAAAAGACACATGTCCGGAGTCTCTGGAGGTAACTCTTATCAAGCATGAGGGATAGGTATCCCTATAAAGATGATATTCCATGTAACTGAGGAAAATGGACTACAATAGAGAAAGATATTTTATACCTGAGGGAATTAGCTGGGTGAGAAATTATATATATTGATGCAAACAATGTACACCTGCCCACAGATCCAGACAATGTCTTATGTCAACAACACATCTGGCAGAAATTTATATGGGGTGTACCAATGGCTCATGCACACCCCTTGACAACATTCCTTTGGAAAGATGGTGCACCAGCAGTAGTGGGTGATGTGATTCAGCAACTCCAGGAATATGAAGACATAATTTCTTCCTCCATCATCACAGCTGTGGAGAAGCTATCAGACAAACTGACAGATAAACTGACTCAGAAGTTCCCGCAATTCAGAGACAATATGTCCTACTCCTCACCTGTATAGCCCTGTATCTCTACAATTGGCAGTAGCTTATCTCTTTCTCAAGAAAGAGAATATAAGAGGTACACACTATGGGGTACCCTGTAGTTTTACCTGCAGGAGCCTGGAGAGGATATGAGGAAATGTTTGACAACCTACCTTGGTTCTAGATGCATGGATGTGGGAATTGCAGGGAAAAAACACCACAGATGGATTTTTTTCCAGGATAGTTGTTAGTCCAGTCTCCAGTGGGGAGTTTCCCAGGTAGAATGGAAGGTCTGATCCACTGCTTAGATGTCTGTGTCATATATTTGTGCTCCAGTGGCTAAGGGCCATATGAATCTGTTAGAACAGTGCTGAGCTTCAACTAATTGGCACTGCTTATACATTCCCATTGACAGCCCCTTCTTCAAAATTTTTGTTTTCCTTTGTTTTCTCCTTTTGAGATTAAAGTCAGCATTTGAGTGGAATTCTGCATGGACTTTTCAATTTGTGGCATCCTAAGGAAATGCCCATGAGCACTAGGGTGCTGGGGTTGGGGTCAGGGGCAAGCCAGACCACAGCAGGAATGCCTATGAAATTAGCACTGCTGCTACCTCTTCTCCTATCCTTCAGACAGCATGCAAACACTGGGCACTGGAGTCCCTCTCTAAATAAGTTACATTAATTATTTTAACATAAAATATTCATACAATCCACATCCAATGCACTGTTCCTCTCTCCTGTGTGGGACTGTTTTTGCCACAGGACTTCAGGATTCTGAAATGTGAAACTATCCAGAGCTGTCATTTTGTTTGTTGCTCAAGAAATGAAAATCATCAAATGAAAATGTTTTGAATAGAAGCTGGGTCCTGGAGAGCACCACAGAGTAAATGCACATGTAATACACTTTCTTGTTTTGGTGCATGGCCCTTGAATTTCTGTGCCAAGCCATGTGGAATCCATAGATGCTTTAAAGCTTTTACATGCTATTTTGTTTTCATGTACTACATGATATATTATAAAGTGACAAATCTATAAGAGACTCATATGGAAGACACTATAATCAACTTTTAAGTCTGAGTTGTAAACTGGCAAAGTTGGAAAGAAAGAACAGTAATTCCAAATCACTTAAGTAAAACAGGATCTTGTGTCTTAGACTTCACCAAATATGTAAATGGTAATGGAAAGTGACTGTCTGTCTTCAGCCAGGGCAAATATGCTTCTAACAAATATTTCTTTTAGTGCTTGGAGCTAGGCAGGACTCTGGGCCTTAGGACATACTTATATATAAGCTGTAAGTAGTGGCCCCATGAGATGTCTAAGTTGGAATATCTACACTGAAGGGATATAGACTTGTTCTGAAAAACTGTCTGTTTTGCTAAGTGAATCAGGCTGACTGAGCAGCGTCACTAATGTGGTTGCCTTGTTTCCAGTTCCAGGTCTGTTTGAACTGAAGCATTTCCATCATGCAATATAGCTAAACTATTTGCTCCTATGTGGTAATGCTGCTTTTGAGATTTTGAACAATTTAAGGCATATTGTTCTTGCAGAACAAAAACTAAACAAAATTAAACTCAACCAAAACAAACAAACACCCCAAACATAATAATTAAATTGGTAGCATAGGCTATTTATTATCCTCCTACCTATTTAGTAGGAAGTAGAATAGGGTTGTATTTTATGGAAATATAACAAATAGGTAATAAAATAGCAATCGTCTTGTTACATGACAACAGTTAATCCTCACTTGACGTGGAAGGAATATATGACTTGATAGACCAGAATTATCTAGCTCATGTCAGCACTAACTTGCAAATGTGAAACCATAGAAGCTTTCTACCTTATCTATTCTAGCTCTTGCTTCTACTTGCAATATTGTGACTAACTTGTTGGGTACAGCATCCAGCTACTTCTAATTCTCCTTGAGCAATTGTTTGTTAGTTTTATGCTTATGGGGAATAGCACAAACAGATGCAACCTAATGGTCAGACTTTGACTGCTGATTTTGACAAGAATAAAATCTTATTCTTCTGGCCATGATTTCACAGAAATGCCCAACAGGTTAGGCCAGAATGCCTGACTGGAAAAACAAGGCTCACCTTTCATCACACTGAAGTTTCTAAGAGCAAAACTGAAGTAAAAGCTATAGTTATTTATAAAATGTGTACTAGTCATTTGGGCAAATTTTTATCTTGAGACTCTTTGACCTCATGCTGGTTGCAGCCATGCATCAGGGTTGCAAGAGTCCATCTGATGTGAAAAGAGGTCCTAGATTTTTAGTCTTGTAGAGGAATAAATACAGATCTGTAAACTATGCCTGCATCCTTCTACAGACTTTTAGTAACTGGCAAGTATATAAATATGAATTCAATACTTCTTCACAATTCTCAGCCCTATTGTGATAGGAAAGTCACTGATAGCTCATTGGCAAATTTGTCCTTACCACTGTAGGCACTTAGCTGAGGTGGCTGTTTTGGGAGGGCAGCCTTTTAGAGACACACATACACGTACATGCACACAACCCTGTCCCAAGAGCTGGCAACAAGTCTCCTTGTAGGGCTGCTCTCTATATCAATCATAGTAAAAAAGTCTCAGTTGAAGATGCATCTACTTTAGGCACCTGAGTTAGTTGTAAAAAAATTAACTGGGTAATAATACCACTTCTTTGTTCCTTTGGTCAAAAAAATACAAAATGCATTTCTCTGAGTTTTTGAAAAGCCTAACCTAAGGTATACAAAATGCGAAGTCTAGTTTAGGTGTTGGCTTCTTCTCCTGGCCCTCACTAATGACCACTTCATCTGGCAATAGAGCAGAAGATTTTTAAAAATAAGCCAGTTTCAGACCAAATAGGGTTGTCAGGACTCATTTACCCTTCTTGCAAACATCTAATGATGTGTGTATCTGTCCTCTTGGCATATGTCCTCATTCAGTTTTCAAAGACAAAGTTAAAATCATGTCAAGCTGGAAAATATATACATGATTTCAGGTAAAGTGTATTATGGGAATGTTTCAGTTCAAACAATAATGCTTTGTATAGACAGGAAATTTTCAGCTTATATTAAGTTCAATAGAAACCCAAACAATATTAATTTGTTCTTGTAGGTATGCTTAATATTGTTCTTGCAATAATTATTTTAATGATTTTTTTTTAATGCAGTGACTCATATTGGAAGAGAGAAAATAAAAACTGCTATGTTGCCTCAAAATTTTCTGTAATAAATATAAGGCATATCTCTCAGTCATTAGCAACTAGCTTTTTCAGCATCCCCAGAACAACTAAGACCACTGCTCTGAAACTGGTCCCTCTAGAGTGATCTTCCCTCACTGATTAGTTTTTCTTTTTTTTTTTTTTCTAGAGAACAGAATAGATGGATGCCAAGATTATTTACAAGCAGTCTAATCTCTCTAACAACTCTCACAAACCATTCATCTGGTTCAGAATATGAAGGATACTCAATTATTCAATGAAAAGCTTAAGCCTATGGTAATTATGCATAGCCAGTAATGAAATGTACTTCCCCTGGGTATTTTTTTAAAGGGATGTAGGCTGACAGATGTTTACCACATCCTTTCTGGCCATGTTTTCTGAGGTTTTAGTTTGAGACACTGTTTATGCTTATTTTTAAAATGCAGTTTGTTTGTTTCAGTATTTTACTGAAGCTGTAACTGGGTGACAGTGAAGTAAGCCAGCCACAAAAATCCATGTGAATCCAAGCCAAGGCAATACTACCCATAATATTTTCATGTAAGTGAGATTACTCTGCTGTATAAAAAGGGTCAGGGAACAACCCACTTAACTCTGCTGGCCCCATGCTTTCATCCTTCTTTACATCTATCCATATCCTTGCTTTCATTATCACTGGTGACATATTTGGCTATAGTGCTTGGATCTGAGCTGGTTTTTTTCTTTATTCATGGCTTAAAGTTTGTTCTGTTGATAAAGTCTTTTAGCTGAAGCAGTGAGACCCTAAAATGACAAATGTCTTGGCTTAACCAAAACTATTTCTATTGATATATTGCCTGGAGTATCAATATTTTTGATGAATAAATATGAACACACTACACTGTGTGTTATGATCAGGTTCTTTAAAATTATTAGAGAGGTGCCTCTGCCTGAATTAAGGTAAAAATGAGACCACATGCTAAAGTCAATAGTACAGATTTTTATTCAACAGTAAATGTGAGGTAGAGGAAAGAGAGGGTGGGGGGAGAGAAAGAGAGTAGCAGAGAAACAGGAATAAGAAGCAAAATTATCACTGCTCGGGATCCTGATGGTGTCTCATTGATTGTCTTCTTATGGCCTTCTGAGTTGTGAGTGCCAGTCTTGTTGAAGTGATGGTTGCAGTCTGAATCCATCAAGGGAAGCCCAGTGTGGTGAGGAAAGAGGCCTGTGTGCTGAGGAAAGAAGCCTGATGGTGAAGGAAGAAGTCCACACGTTGAGTGAAGGACATGAAGCTCATGGTGGTAAGAAAAGGTGCGTGTGGTGAGGGAAGAAAACCCATTGCTGAGCAAAGTCCAGGTGGTGAGGGAAGACCAAGTACCGAGTGAAGTCTGTGCTGTCTTTTATTGGGCTTAAACTAGGTGGGAGCACCCCCTGTACCTCCCCTGGGGTGGAGAGGTATGACGGGATGACATAATACTGGATGACAGGACATTTCAGGAATCTTTGACACCTTCTAAGTTGTTACAGCTGCCTGTTATGTCAGCCCATTTGGGTTCATTATGGCCCATCAGGAGAGATGAATATTTTCATGCTGTGTGTGAATTGTCCAGCTGCTTACCCACAGGGAAGTTATCACAGTCAGTCATTTGTGTAAGGACAGAGAAACACTACTCTGCCTTGCAGGATTTGCCTGTCTCCTTATTTTACCCAGCTTTTAGCCTGAGGTGGTTACTTCGCAGATCATCAGCTTGCACTTTGATTGTCTGAGCCAATAGCATTCCAGTCTTTCACAGTTGTACGTACATCCTTCCCTTGGGATAACTGAGCAATAGTGCCACCCTTATGTTATCCTGAGCTCTCATGAACTGAGAGCAAATCTGCAATATTGTGCCTGATTGTCAGTGTACACAGGACCAAACAGAGTCTGAAGTTAGTGGGAATGGATGCAAGACCTCTTAATTTCCACAGAAGTCCATCACAAGGAAGAAATGAAAAATAAATGAAACATTTATAATGAATTCAAGCTAATCCTCAGACTGAGAATTTGGAAAGTTGGATGGTTTAAGGAGACTTTTTAGAGTGCCTTTGTTTAAGTAACATCCCTTTTGCTACCTTAAAATTTGTAAATATTTGCTCTGAGCACTGGTCACAAAGGTCCTTGGTGTTATCTGTTGCACACTAACCAATCAAACTGTTTTCATACTCCTTAAGTTCCCATACAAAGACAAAACAGTTCAGTTAGACAATCAAGTGAAAATGCTGATGGTTTTGTTATTTCCAGTGAAATCTTTTAGTGGGAAAGTGTCTTTCTCACAATGTTTCAAGAATATTTGTTATGGGTGGAAGAATTTATGTGTGGTTATTTCTTTATTCTCCTATTGTATTCTTAAAATCACTTAATGTTTATATTGCAGCAATGTCTGAAGATTCCAAGGAAACTGAGGATGCCATTGCACTAGAAAAAAAGAGGGGTCCAGCCTTTGGCCTGAAAGTTTGGTGAACCAGTTTTTGTTTGCTTTTTTCCATCTTATAGGCAGTTTTTTGAGAGCTCAGCTGACAAATGCAACAGTGTGGATATTTTGTAGGCAAAGGACTGCCATTACAATAAACTCCATTATGCATTGTGCCTCGGCTGTGGAACAATCCAGGAAAGCCAAAATACGTGTATAATGAGATCTTTCTATAGACCTACAGCCAATATAAATGGCCATATATTGTAAGAAGTATGTAATGAACACATACCTAAGAGAAGAGATAAACTGAGAGGTATTTAATTGCATGTTATTGTTTGATGGGTTTTTTTCCATGCAAACTATGCAGTATGAAATATAATTCCATTTTACAATAAGGCTGAGGTCAAAGGACTTACACTGTTGCAAAACAGCAGGATGTGGTTCCCAGGCAAAGGGAGAAATGTATGGAAATAGAGGGAGTACTACATAAGAAAGATGGGTTATGTATCTGAAATTCTCCATGGTCTTACTCTCTCTTTAATCAATGATATACCATGCCATATCAATTCTGGAGAAGCATGCAGGTGGATATTTACACAGAACCCGTGCTGCTGCATGAGAGTTAAAACACCCTTGCAACTACAGCAGTAGAAACCACCATCATAATGCATCAAATTAAAGATGAGAGAAAATTGTTTTCTGAGCAGACCCTGGCCAAAACAAGAAGTTAACAGCTTTCTTTAGCTCACAGCCCATTGGAAAGCAGCAGAACTCCCTTAAATAGATATTGCAAGCTGACAGTGGAAGACCTATTTAAATAAGCAAGAAAAGGATCTGAAGGTTAAAAAAACCCCAAAATAATCTGGTCAAAGTTTATTGAAAGACTGGAGTGTTGCATCATCAGATATCATGAAGCATAAACGTGGAGAACAACATGCTAATCAAGAAGTGCTCAGCTGGAAACTCTGTACACAGCTGCACCTTCACAGATAGAATAATCCTGTGTTGTCACTCAGCTGCCAGATTTCCAAGCATAAGGATCAAATTTGAGGCACCACTAATAAAAGACTAGCTCAAGCTCTCATTCAGAAGTTTAAGAAAATTAAAATAAACTACTTGCTGCCCAGTTAATTATTTCTCCAAATTTGTGAAGACGAGACCTTGATCAGTTGCTTTAGCAGTGTCTTTTTTTTTTTTCCGAACTATTTAATTTCTTTCATAAAACTCCCTGCAGCACCAAATCCCTTTCTCTATTCAGTCCTCCTAAGACTCCTAAATGTATTCTGCTTTTGTTTGGTTGGTTAGTTTTGTTTGGTTTTTCTTTTCAGTTTTAGCCTCTGGGCCTCAAGGCAAAGCAAGAAGCTTTTTTCCAGGTAGGGGATCCACTAACATGGGACTCATGTGCCCAGGTTTCTGACTGTAAACTTCCCACCTCTCCTGATGCACCTTCCTGCTTTGCCTTGGTTAGAAGTGCCTCCCAACCTGAGCTCAGTGGCTTCTGAAAAATAAGAAAGGTTTGGATCTGGCTTTTGTGGTTTTTTTCAGCCATGTCCCTCCCCCTGCCAGATGTGGACAGAGGTGCTCTCCTACAGGGCAAGCTGGTGGGGAGAGGAGGAGGGGGTGAGAGAACTAGCTCTTTTCTCTTTTAGCACCACTGAAGTATTTTATTTTTGCTGGAGATTTACAGAGTCCAAAATGTTTAAAAAGTTTGAAAGATTTTTAAATGCTGCTTCTTCTTTTGAATATTCAATTTGTATATATCACATTGGTTCAGAACGGAAACTCATGTGGGATGGAATTTGCAGGCAAAGATAAGGAGACCTCAGACAAAGCATCTGCGCACAGCTCAAAGTAGCAGAAAATTCCATCCCTTGGCTTTGTCTCAGATTAAATCTTTACAAAACAAACTTTGCAAACATGCATGCAACCACAGCCTTACTACCAGTTTGGCTACAAGTCTCTTCTATCCCCGGGAGCATTATCAGAGGAAGTTTCCCTGGGACCAACAGCTGAGGCAGACCTGACTGCAAAGTAAGTGCAAGAAAAACAGAGGTGGTAGGGATGGAAATACAGGGGTACGTCCTGGCTTTTAAAAGGAAACAGAAAATGGGGGCCTCTGGGTTTGCTACTCCTTGCAGAGCCTGAGAGAGTTGGACTTAGTTTAAATACAAAAAACATGGGAAATTTAGAAAGGGGCTAGTTTGGCTGGAGTGGCTAAACCCAAAATCCCCATTGTGCTAAACCACAAATGGCCAGAATGCCAGTTATTTTATGGCTGCCTGAGGCAAATCATCTGGTATATCTAATTTCACTGTAGTGGTGCCTTAATAGTTCAAGGGTTGTCCAAGTTTTCCTTGTATTCAGATTTCATTGGTAGAGCAGAAGCATAGTAAATATACAGATATTTATTTAAGTTTCAACTTTCTCAGCTATGGCTTAGCTATAGAACAGACAAAAAGCCAAGCAGTGGAGCCATGAGTTAAGAGCATGTTGTTTATTTATGTCACTTAAACTATCAGGAGGATTGGGACAGGGAGGTTAAAAAGTTCAGGTTGGTCTTTCTTAAAAAGCCAGAAATATAGTAACATCCAGCCCTATTTTAAGATAAAGGAGTAAAGGCTGCCTGGAGGAGAAGGGTCCTTTTCAAGTTGCAGATATGTTAGAAGTTGCTGTGCTGCAGGGAGATAATTGTAAGATAGTGACTTTTCCACAGCTATTTACTCTGACTTCAGGTCAGTGAGGCTGTTTTTGTCCTAGTCTCCATTAAGGGTGAGCTTGGGGACACTTCAGTGTTGCCAAGCTCTGCAATTGTATTGAAGTTCCCCCTGTTGATAGTGCTTTTTTTGGTGAAAGTCTTGTCTCTGTCAGTCAGGTTATTATATCATCTGTACAGGTCTAGCTTTTTAAAAAATTAGTCTTAACCCATACAGTTACTTGGAATCCAATCAACATGCATGTGAGATGTTAAAGAATGGCAGGAAAATAAAACCAATACAACATCCATTATCCTTTTCAAAACCCACAAATTTTAAATCTAATCTCTGGGTTATTCTGGGCATGACTCATGATTTCTGTGTGTCTGGGGTTAGCAATAGCACATCTTGATTTACTGCTTTCCCTAAATCTGTGTATCCACATGAGGCTATATCTAGGCCATCTGGCTAACATCATGGTGGGAACAGCACCCACTATATAGTTTTGTAGACCTGTGCTGTGCTTCTCATTGTGCTCCCTGGACTCTCTGAGCTCTGCATTTTGTGCAGGTGTGTGAAGAACCTCAGAGAGGCCAAAACAAAAAGAAGAAAGGATTTTTCCACTAATGCATTCTCTTGCAGTAAGCATCTGAGATAGTGCATACCTGGTTGCACTTGTGCAACTCAGGAGCCATTTTTTCAAAATCTCCATGGCATCAGGGAGACCCTCATTTCCTTGTCTGTCAGCATTCTTCCCAGGTCTGTGCTGACCCAGGGTCAGCATTTTCCCCAGGGCAACACCTGTGCCTCTCTGTTTGGTGGCTTTCTCCTGTCCTTCACGGTAGTTCATGTGGCAGGTAAGCTTGACTGACCTTTAGGTAGCTGGCATTTCTGCAAAAACAGTTGCCCTCCTGGGACAGCTGCACCAGAAAGGTGGCTAAAGATGGGAATCGGGCACTAAATGCATCCTGCCTACACATTGTTGTGATGCTAGCCTGTTCTTCTCTTATTTAGAGTGTAAATGACTTCAGTTTCTCCTGAGTAAAAAGTCAATACTTAAACATTAGCTATGGTATATTGAAAGCGGTTTCTGCCAAAAAAAAGTTTTTTCATAAAAATTAGCATCTGCTGATCCCAGGATTTAGGTCTATTCTTAGTGCAGATATTGCCCACGATCTCTAGAGGAGAGGGATGAGCAACCCACAACACCTGCGTGTGAGGAACACAGCACATTGCTATGAGGGTGGCATCTTGTAATGAAATGCTGGATGTTTGATCACCTAAGATGAAATGAGCAAAAAATAAAGCTTCATGGTCTGTCCTATGCTTCATGTAGCAGCCTGCCTTGGCTGTTTCTCATACTGGTCATGGACACAGCCTGAGGCTGTATATCAATGATAAAAGTAGGACAGATATCTGACCTTTGGGTAACAGCAGAATCATATTTAGGAGCTGCAGCAGGGCAAAATGCCTCTTCGTTTTTTGGAGGACTGTAGAAGAAAATTGTTTAGGACTGCAAATTTAATTTCTTTTAGCAGGTGTCAAACTATAACAAAGATATGTCAATAAAGTATTGACAGGCTATGTTCAGCTCTAGCTAATTATTAAACCAAAAAGTTTCTCTTGATGACTGAGTACCTTAACAGATAGTCATATGCTCTGGGCATCCTTTGGTGGGGGTTCTTTAAATAAGAGTGTAATTTCATAAGATAGGCAGTGGACAGAGGCAGAGAACTCTGCTTTTAATGTAGGCTGGGTGAGGAGAGAGTGGGTTCCATGGTACGTACAGCAGCAGCCTCTGGGTATGTTTAACAAAACAGTTAGTGGCAGAGCCCCAGTGTCTTCAGCATCCAGTATTTTCTGCTTCGAGCAGGTTATTGGCTGAATCAGTCTAACACAGCCACCAACAAGGTGCGTTTCACTTGCCTCCTTCAAAGCCCTCATCATTTAGAAATCCAAGCACAATTATAATGGCCCGCAATTTCCATAGATTTTGAAAAAAAGGTGATGGTGAATTTCTCAGCAAAAGAATCTGACCTGAGCTGACTGTCCTCAGTGCCGCCTCTGATGCTGCATGAATTGCTTAGAAAACTGAACTCCAAATGACTCATTTGTAATGGAAATCCTCTCTGCCCTGATACACTTGTGAATTAAAGCAGTAGTTTGGGCATAGTGGGGTACAGCAAGGAGATGCCATGGGAGACACAGCCACCCTCTGTCCTCTTCTGGAAGCTGCTTTGAATTATGATGGCTGCTGCAAGGTCAGGTCGTCGGTCCTACAGCACTGAGTTGTGACTGGGGACTGTTTCAGGCAAGCTCATAAGAAAACATCTCTTCAAACTTCTCTAGAAATTCATCACATCTTTCTGTGGTTGACTATGAGTTCAAGACAAGTCCCAGTTTTTAGGACTTCCCCTCAGCACTTCTCTCAGGTCTCCTTCTGCAGAGCTACTTTGGTTGTGCTATTAATTCTGCTAGTATGAAACTTGTCTGAAATTCAGTACATGCTCCATACAAGCTGAAAAGGTTCTCCAGCCTCAAGGACTATCAGGATACCTCAAGATTTGTAGAGCCATTAGTGGTCTTGATGAAATATATGATGAAATTATGAGTTTTATTGAAACAACCTTTTCTCCATAAGAAAATAATCAAGAATTATCTAATTGGAGAAGCGCAATTTGGTTAATGCCATTTTTCTGTCCTTCATAAAGAGTTTTTCTTTAACATTTGATATCCTGAGTACAGACTGTGACCGGTTTTGTTTTTTTTTTTTTTTGTTTTCTTTAACATTCCTTATCATTCTTGCTGAGAAAAGTTTTTGCTTTAGAGGCACATAACTCTGTACTGGAAAGCCCAGTTGTCCCATGGCGACACACAAAAGAACAGCCACCTGCCATCAGTGGAAACATTAAGAACAAGAGTAAGATGTGTCTGGGGACTTGTGAGAGCTGGAAAGAGGCCAGGTCTGGACAGAGGGACTGTGTGAACTTGAATATCAACCCATGTTCTTTTTTTTTTTTCCCATTTCTTCCATTGCTTTTAAGGAAATGTGGCTAAGGCTTGAAAATACAACTGAAAATGCACTTTGGTCTGAAGTACAAGGGTCTTGAGAATAACTGAGTAGGTTGAATTTATCTGGAAGTTGTAAGTTTCTTTTCTTGAGTTGCGTTTCAGGGAGTTATAAGGAAGAATAAAATATGTAATTCCAACCAGAACAAAAGGTGAATCAAAAGTTGCTCACAAAGTCATATGATCTGGGCAGAAGGAATTGGACAAAGTATTTTGAAGAAGGAAGAAGGATAAAAGTCAGAAAGGTACAAGGTTTCAGATAGAGAATTTTTTTTCAAGACTTGTGGAAATACCCCAATTTGACAGTAAATAAAGGCTTAACAAAGGACATTTGGGTCAGATTTCTCTTCAGGATGCAGAAAGCCATCAGCTGGAAAGCTGTCCCTGGATATTGGGTCCCTTGTGTGCTCTAGAAAGCATGACTTTGTTTATTCATGTAAATAGAGAAGGGTTTTTTTGGTCTGAAAAATCCCATGTCCTTTCACCAATTTTCTTTCTAATTTAAATAAGCTCAACCTCCAAATGCTGAGCTAGTCAGGGAAGTCAAGAAACACTGGTGTTTCACAGTTATACTGCTGCTAAGAGAGAGAAAACAAAGCATGCTGAATGTGTGATGGTAGGGAAAAGAAGCATGTAGGGGTAACAGATGCCTTGGATCCCCCTTTGCCCTCTCTGCACACAGTGTATGTTTGCATGCAGTTGCCTTGTGCCAGTCTGGGATGCAGGTCCTGCCTCCAGCCATGGCCTGAGCCAAGAGCTGCCAGTTGTGCTGTGGCAAGGCATGGCTAATTAATACAGGCACACTATGCAATGAGGATATTTCGGCTGATGGGTACTGACAGCAGAGGCTGTGGGTGTCACTGGTTACACCAGTATGCTACTTTTCCTGGTTCTTATGGGAAGTTTGAAAAGCAGCTACCTACAACCTTACAGCTTGAACTGTTTCCCAAGGCAGAGTTTATCTGTGTATGCCTGGCTGATTTGCCTCAATCTATGCTGACTCAGATAATTTCAGCCTTGGGTCAGGTCAATTGGTTCATAACTGTGTTCCAACAGTAGTGTTGCATACAGTTCTCTGGACTTTACTATCTCCTTGTTAGCCTCAACACTTCAAGAAGGACCTTGGTTTTAATAATTCCCTTTTAAATTCAGACTCACTTGAGCATCTGGTACGGTTTTTTGGTTCTTCTCTCATTTAGGGAAGTAAAATTAAAAAATCTCTCCTTCAATATAAAGAACAATACATTAACTTGACCTCTCCAGATAAACTCTTTTTCTGTTCCAAAAATTCTCTTCTACTTTCTTAATTCCCATGTACTACCATGTTGTCTGTTTCATTTACTATTTCCATTGCTCACTTTAACCCTTCTCTGTTGTGCAGCCTCATTTGGAAGGTTTTCTTGTGCAAGACTAGCATGATACAGGTAAGAAACTCCTGTGCAGGTGCCATTAATAGGTGCTTTAAAATGTTGTCACTCCAAGACATGAAATACTGCATTTAGTTTTCATGACAGCTAAAAAGGGATAAAACACCATGGGGCAGAACAATGGTAGAAGCACTAACATGTGGTGAAGAGACGATGGTTGATACTTTATTTACACCATGTGTAAAGTGTTTGATATTGCTGATTCTTAATGTTTGCACGTGTGTATTAGTCTCTGTAGGATAAAGAGAGGTGGAATGGCTACAGTGTCATGACCTTGAAACCATTGCAAACTATTTTCAGAAAGGTGTGGCAAAAAACCCCTCAACTTTGTGAAGCCCATATTATACTAACACATGGAGGTGTTATTCCAACAGAACGATGATACTATCAGATACTGATATTTTCTACTTAAACTGGTATCAGTTTAAGAAAAAACAAAACTGTTGATGATCCACTGTTTAAAGAAGCTGAATAAAATGTTTGGTGCCACAAGATCTATGTGAGCTTCTCTCCTGCTGGAAGCCTTATGTGTGAGAATTTCTCATTTGTGTATCTTTGACTGAGAGCCTAATCCAGAAATTTACTTGCTTCTGCGGTACAGACTAATAAAACACAGTAAAGATTTTATGAAGAAAAATAAATGGCGTTAGCAACAGAGGGTTTGACTCTCAATTTATCTTCACTTTATACAGTTGTTCAGATTACTGCAACAATGGTATACTGTTATTCTTACTGACATTGTCGTATGCAAACTCAGCACTGGTGACTTAGAACGCAGTGATCCAGGATGATATGAGAAGAGTATGCAGGTATCTGCTGGATTGTAAACAAGGCTGTAGTTTAGTCTTCACATGGTGTCTAGACAGCAGTAATTAGTAGTAATTAGTAAGTACATCTGCTGTCTGCTAAGTCCATGACGGCTCATGTGCTGTGTAAGTAAAGGATCAAAGAGTTTTACTTCAACATCGATACTCCATAAAATAGAGTCCTGCCTTAGATTCCCATATGTTGAGAGCCTGCTTTGCTCTGATGCTCTGGTTTAGAGTTTTTGGTGTTCTTATTTCCCTGCTCAGGAGCAAGCCTGACAAAAAAAAAAAAAATGTATTATTAGTAAACAATAAGTCTTGTATTAATAATAGTAAACAAAAAGAATTCTCAAACTGCATTCCTGTCATGTAAATGAAATGCTGCTTCTGGTTAAGACCCAATTCAGTAGGTCAAAGCTTCACAGAACATACTCCAAGGCATCAATTTGTGCCTCTGCTAGGTCCTTGCAATCTGGCTTTACTGGGCTTGACCTGGTAGAAGGCAACCGTAGTCATGCCTTCTTGCCACCATGTAGATTTTAACTGTATCCCTGCCTTCTCAAGGCAGAAGAGAGGTGGAAATCAGTTACAATATGCTCTGTGTCAGAAACAGTGCAGTTAAACACTGGACTCTCTGCTATGGTTATTGTAGCTTCCCTGCCACCTGAGAACAGCTCTATGTGCAATTCTCTAAGTGGAAAACCACTGCTAAACAGCTGTGGAAAATGCTGTCTACTGCTCATGCAAAAGTAAAAGAAGAATGCAAACAAGAAATTGTTGTTTGTTGAGTTGGTTGGTTTTTTTCCCTATTTGCTTTCAGGTGACTGTATATCACCCACATGGGTAGTGGTGCTGGTGGCTCATGTATTTCTGATAGCATCTACTTGTAATATGGTTACTGCCAACCATACCAAGTAGTTGCAAGATTAAATCAGCCTTAGTCACAGTCACAGTCAGCTGTGCCACATACAGATGTGTGGCATCACAAGGGTGGACAAAGGGTGGTCAAGAAACTTACAAACCTCCTGGGTTTTACCTTGACACTAACTCTTTGACACTGTCTCTGCGTTTCTTTCCTCTGAGCCAGGGGCTTATGCTTCTGGGAGCAACTGTAACACCTGCATATTGTCAGTCCTAGCAAGTAATGTTTCTTTCATGTATGAGAGGCAGAAAACACAAATATGTTTAGCCAAACTATTTTATGTTCTGTAATTATGTTCATTCAAAAACAGCCAAGACCTCTTTACTCAGGGAAAGCATCCTATCCACTAGGCTGCAGAATGTTATTTCTCAGACTTTCTTACTAAATCCTATAGGAGGAAGAATGTGACTGTCCCAGGATTGCCCCGAGGTTGGTGCCTTGGACATGCTCTAGGACAAGGAACTGTAGCCATTATATCACAGGTTTTGTCTTTCTACATTCCTGTCACATTGCAGCTGTTTGATAAGGAGTGTTCAGTCAGATTTTAGCAACAATTTTTGCTAGCTATTATCTTCAGTCTGACAAATTACTGTGTCCCAAGAAGCTTTTGCAGCATGTAGGAAAATAATTACACTTAAACCAAGGACTAAGAGCGTCTCCTTGCAGAAAACTTCATTCTATGAGCAGATTGCTCCATGGAAAACCCAGAGAGCTGTAGTGCTAAATGTAAGTCTGCTTTTTTGAAAGCACATAGAGGAACAAGAAAAAAAGAAAACTGAGTGAGATTTTTCCAAACAATAAAGGTCTGGTTTATTGTTAATGTTTTGGTCAGTCAGTCTAATTGGCCTCAGGGAGTATGGTTTCTGAAACAGCTGTAGTCCATAATGTAAATCAATATTTTAACATCACAGTTAAAGGGCCTCTATTGCATTAAAACTGTAACAAATTTCAGATCCAAATTGTTATACGCATTTGGGGATTCCCAAAGTGTAGAGAATGGATTTTCTGTTCTTCAAATAAACATCAAGCCAAATCTGTGACTGTTTTGCTGCTCTTAGTGAGTCCAGAAAACTAGTCTACAGTAAGTTGATGAACCCCATTAGAAAAAAAGAGTTTTGAGTGGTATATGAATTGCAGTTTCCTAGTTGATTTCATGTCTAGGCTAATTCCGGTTACAGAGCAGTAGTCCAGTCTTAAACAGAGACATCGATGATGTGAAGCAGTCAAAGTCTCCCAGTCTGACAGAGGTGGAAACCCACTCATTCCGATCTTTGTTGATGCATGAATATCTAAGAGCATTTTTGCATCCCAAAGTATCGCCAGAATGCAAAATCTTCTGAAGGGTAAATAAACATATTTCCTCAGTCAAAGAGGCAGCTACAGGCTTCACAGGGAAGTTCTGAGCTCCATCCTTTTCCTCTATTTTGTATACACAGTGATCTGAACCATAAAAAGTACTCTGTGATGAAGAAGAGTTTACTTTCACTTGCTTGCTGAACACAAGAAAAGCTCTTATTTTTGACTTGGAATCAGCAATAGGTTTAAAGAAGCTAACATTGTAGAGAAATACTTGATCTAAACTAATGATCAAAACTAAGCAATTTCTTTTACCACTACTCCTCAAAAAATTTCCATAAAACCTATAAGTAAATTCTGCAAAAAATTAATTACTCAAGTGATAAAAACAGTCTTGTCAAAATTAAAAGTGGAAGGACATTCTTCAATATTTTATCAAATAATTGATTAGCACTGGAGATGCAAACATCAAAGGCTGGAAAACATATGGAGTGGGAACATTATTTTGAGATATGTGAAATGTGCTGTATAATCAGTTTAATATTTATTGCTGTCTTTGTGACTAACGAGTGATGATGGCTCTTCCAATATTTCATAAAATTTAGTCTTATTAGAGAATTTTCTTCCAAACACAATTCTGGCAAATTCCCAATTTTCCTGCTCTCCTATTCTCCCACCACCCTTTGCTTTTTTCCGAGATGTCTTCTACTCAAAGGCCTCTAACTCCTTCTTGTGGGGTCTGGCATACTTGTAACTGGCACCTTTTCTAGGCAGCTAAAACCCTTTCTATAATTCTTGCTTAAAGTATAAAGAAAGATAGCTAATTCCACTTCTACTTCTTTTTTCTTTGTGTTACTCCTTTTATTCTAAGTAGTGGTGATACAGTTCTTTGATTCTTCTGATTAGGTCAATTTGGAGATGGCTAGACCTTTGCTGCAGATCTTCAGTGGCTGAAAAAACCCCTGTCTTTATCTTGGTCAATAAATGCAACATGCTGTTGGCAAGATAAGTTTTGCTCTGGTCTCATGTAGGGAGATATTCTTCGGTCTTCTTTATGGGTAGACATTGATGATATTCTTCATTCTGTTTGCTTATGTTCTGCCACTTCCTTCCAAACAGAGTTGGTCCCACATCCTTATCACCTGCTGTACTTCAGTCTGATACTCTTCTCTCCCCAACATCATCAGCATCTCTCTATTTTCTGTCTCATGCTTTAAAACCTTGGCATGGTGCACAATAAGTGACTGATCCAAATGACTGCATTGTGGTTTCTCACTTTGCAAAGGCCATCTGTTGGCTGAGGCTTGCAGCCCATCAGAGGCAGGTGTAGCTGTAAGGGGTATTCCCTGTCTGCAGTGGGTATTGCATGGCCAGAGTAACCCCATGTCCTGAGTGACTGTAACTGGTGAAGCTGCTTCTGTCTTCATATGTCTGATTAAAAAACCTCTGGCTGTTAATGAGAAGATTTCTGCTTTCTCTGTGCTCTTTTCATCATGTATCTTTTTGAGGTAACTCTTTCTTGGACTCAGGGGCTTCCAAAACTTACCATCCCATAAAAAAGCAGCAACTGTTTTTACTGGATTTTGTGTGCAGATACTGAAGTTTGTAGATTATCTGTAAATTATTTTTCTGATGTGCATCACTTTGTTGCTGCAAGGCTGAAAAGGGAGAAGAGATGTACAGCAGCATAAATTTCCTGATAAGGCCCTACTTATTGGGCTGTAAAATATTCATGTAGTGAAAGTTGATCTTTGATATATACCATACCCCTGTACAGTTCATATTGCTCCAGAAGCAGTAAGGAGAATGGTTTTCAGTTGTATTTATTTGGAAAATCAAGGCAAAAATGCCTATGTGCATAGATGTCCCAAGGCCACCCCTTTCCCTCAAATTTGATATGCATAGGAGAAAAACAGCCCTACACGGTCTGGGACTAGCTTAAAAGGCAGTTTATCTGATGTCAGTTCATAGTTCATACTTGGCAGTCCTAGGAAATTTCAGAAAAGGTTCATAGGAATCTACTGTTCAGATTGCCTTAAGAAAGTTAATTCATTAACTGACATCAGGAGTGATCACTGGGTGTGAAGAAGCTGTAGACTCCTACAGCTAGACAGTCCTTTTTGGCTCATCTTTGATTGTGTAGTTCATTTTTGCAACACAGATGCTGCAAGAGTCTTGGACCCAGTTTTTATGGTTTCAGGATTTATTGCTTCATTTATAAAAGAAAGAAAATATGAAGAAAAAACTTAATATTCCCCTGAAGGAAAGCTGTGAAAACCCCAAATATTCATATCCATACACTGAAGGACTCTATACCTTTTTGCCTTCTCAGTCAGTTACCCATCCCAGCACCCCCTTCAGCTCAAAGTGATATATGAGAAATAGGGAATAATAATATAGTGCCATCGCTACACACTTATACAAAATGTCCTATCAAAATTATTACTCCTGTTTGACCCGTGCCTTAGAAAGATCAGTCCAGGAGTCTATTTTGAACTGATGACATTGCCTGGCTTTATCCGTATGTAGTTAACATTGAAGCTATCCACATATTGAATGAAGTCACTTTGCTCCCTGCTCTGTCTTTTTCTCAAGTCCACTATTATGGATGTGGGAAACAGTGCATCTTGAGTAATTCCCTGCCCACTTTAACTTTTTCATTATCTACCATTAACCTGTAATTAAAAATCTAATTATTTTCAGTTATGGTTTTTTTTTGTTTGGGGTTTTTTTCCTTTTTCTAGGTTTTAAATGTTTGCTGCTAGATTTTTAGGTTTTTGCCTTCAGTTTGACAAATTCTCAGGGACTAGCATTTCCCATTTCCATGTAAAGTCTATATCTTCTACAGCCTCCATAGCTTTAACAAAAATATCCCATTTAAAGATGACGTGGAGAATTTTATTTAGTGGTTAAAGAAATAGTTGGAGTTTCCCAGGTTTTCAATTCAGTTGTTTCTCTTGAAATGGAAGAAATTCACCTTGGTTCAATACGAGTGTGTTATTCAGTTTACTCCAGAACTGCTATGTGTCTGTGTTGTACACGTTTTTGTTTCCATTTCTCTTGTTACAAAAGCCCATTTTGCAAAAGCATTACAGTTACGTTTATCTTAATTCATGAACATTTGTGAAGTATCTCCAAAACTCTCTGGATGTCAGAGCTGGTAGAAGCATCACAGTTTGAAAGATTGGCTTTTCAATGAAGTTACTTGGGTGACTGTTGAAATAAGCATGAGACTATGAAAATAGCATTTCAATGAAATAGTTTTTTAAATAAGACTTATGCTTTTCATGTTGCACTGAAATGTTAAGAAAATCCTGATAATGAGTGCTGCTTTGCAAAAAAAATCATATGTGAATATAACGTTAATCAGAACTGAGAAAGGTCATAAGAAAGTGATTAGGAATCTAAGGTCAACACAAAGGAAAAGAAAGGGAAAGCTTAGCCCAGGACTTCAGTGTTGAGGAGAAATGCACCTTAGTCCAAAGTGCTTCTACTGTTTCCTTTGTGGCCTTTTGTTGTTGTCATGACTGCATTAGCAGCCACTTTATTGAAGTGTTTGTACTCCAAATACAAACATTGAAGTTCTCATCTGGCATTCATTTATGTGAGTCAGGACCATATCTTTATGACCCTATATAACCCTTTTGTGAGCTCTGACTCAGGCCCAACATGCTTAATATTTCCATAACTGTTCCTGATGTATACCTTTATGAGCACTGATAGTTATCTTATGCTCACTAAGAGTTTCTCTGAAAGCATATGCTCCTTTGTGATTTTGAAATTACTAAAAGCAAAATGACTTTGCATGTGAGAAATTAAAACGTATCCTTAATGTATCTGAGCAGGATCCTGGATAGGTAAAATGTGCTGTGTATGATGGATAGATTTTTAATCTACCTTCTCTGTCTACTTTGTGGGCACTTTATCCAACTGGGATGCTGCTGAGCAAACTGGCTGTCATCCATCAAACCACTTAAGCTCATACTCATCCTGGGACACGTGAATCTTTTCACTGAGATATCTGAATAAAAACGGAGCATTGCTCTTTTGAGCCATGAGTCCTGAAAAACCTCATTAGGAGAACACGGGACCGTTTCTGGAAAAACAATTAAAAGTAATATTACAACTTGTTACTTCAACAGTTCAGTACTACAGAATTTATCTCAATGCCTGCTGAAACTGGAAGTATTTTAGGTAGCTGCTCCAGAGCTGCTGAGCATTCAAAACAGTTAGGAATGGAGAGGAATTCAATGTTCATTACTGAGTGGAAGCTCTTGGAGTCAGTGTGAATGGTCAGAAAGACACCCTGCACACAAATCCACAGTTTCCAGGAAGGCACACTGCTCTTTTGACCAGCTGCATTGGGCTCTGTCTCTGAAGAAAAGTTCCATGAACCAGCATCACTGTCTCTGGTGCACTTCACCCCAACATGCTTGTTTAAGCAAAACTGCTGTGACTCTGGGGGCATCTTTCCCCATAGGGAGTGAGAAGCTCGGGAAGCAGCTCTTGGCAAACACATAGGTGTAGCAAGTGCATTGCTGTAAGGAGGGCAAGGACACTGTTATACTGCTCATGTTTCTGCTCAGTCCCATTTCCTCCATGCTCAGTTCATAAATGTGCACCTTGTTATACTGAATTAGTGATAGTGTTGTGGCTTTGACTGAGCAGCATCAAAAGCTACCATCATGGCTCTGTCTTGTTCCTAGAACACCTATACTGACAAGGACCATTTGCCAAAATCAGTGTGGGGAGCAACTACACTTACTCTTATTATATAAGCAGCAATTTCTAGAGAATGGGCAGTACTTGGCCAAATCTTGGCAGGCTGTAGGACAAAAACAGTTCAGTTTTCACCTGAAGCTCTGAAAAACTAATAAAGGTGTACCTTGAAATTGAGTTTGGAAAACAGCTTTTAGTGTGTTGAGAAAAACTGCTCTAAATAAAAAACCTTGTGCATGGGAGACTCTATCTGCAGGTGGGTGAGAGTATTCTGTAATATTACAGCAAGCCAGACAATGGGAATTTATCCTATTAATTACCAAATAGGTGGTAATGCCCTCTTATGAATAGATACGGATAGCTACCTCCAAGAATTTTATTCAGCTGAATACTCTTGTTTTAAAGAGGGTCTTTTTTCTTTTATGGGTCTGTGAGGAAAGTATATTTTGTGTCAGTGTAATCTAAAACTTTCTGATGCCAACCTTAAAAAGACCTGTTCAATTGTTTCTGGTCCAGGGTCTCAAGGTCCTCTTGAGGTTACAATGACGTGTATTCCATGATGGTCTCAATCCATTTTATTGTTTCTCCATTATCCATGAGATAATTTGCTACTTCAGTCTGACAAACCTTAATATTAGTAAGGTTTTGGACT
Organism: Sclerurus mexicanus; assembly: GCA_013396755.1. Taxonomy (NCBI): domain Eukaryota; kingdom Metazoa; phylum Chordata; class Aves; order Passeriformes; family Furnariidae; genus Sclerurus; species Sclerurus mexicanus. The sequence goes on from VWZF01005577.1 coordinate 41,246, forward strand.
CAATATTCTGTTGTCTTCTCCATTAAATTCTTAGTCTTACTAACAAAGGTGGTGGAAAAAGTAGGAACACAGTTGAAGAACTTAGTATTAGTCCCAGCACAGAAGCAGGATGAGTCATACCTAGACCAACCCCAGTTGACACTTCTCTGATCACCTGTTAAAAACACTCAATGGTGTTTCTGGTTTTTTTTAAGGGAGCATAAGATAGGTGGAAGAGCCTCTGTCCTGTGCTGGCCTGCATTGTGGAGTCAGGAACTGGGATGGAAGAGGTCCTGACATCTCTGTGGCTACAGTGCTGGGAATAAATTTGTTCTCAGGGCTGCAGCTTGACAGGAAGAGACAGGGAAAATCTGGTGTCCTGACAAAACTTTAGGAAAAAAATAACATCCTTATTTTTTGTCAGAGTGCCAAGATGGCCCCCGTGCTCTGGGACTATCAAGCCAAGCTGGACATCTTGTATGGGGATTCATCTAATAGTATGAACATGACTACACCAGAATTAGTCACTGCAGGCTTGCTTCAGAGCCCACAGGGAGAAATGGGTACTTCCAAGGGCATGATTTGTCTTATTCTAAATAAGTTATGAAAAAACAGATTATGTGAATTGCGCTCCAGTTACGTCCAGGTTTCTCTGCTGAACTAGCTAGCCCATTCCCATTTCCTGACATCAGAAAAAAAATGCAACATCTATTATCAATCTCTGCTGTAACAATTCAGGCTTACTTCTTTCCTTCCCCTATGGTCACAAGAGAGCAGTAAGTCACATGATACTCAAAACCAAATTTTTAAGTACCAGAAACTGTTAGCATGTTCCTGTATCTTCTATATAAAATGAATGTTTTTTCCCCCTCAACTTTTTCTCGCAGGACATGTTTCTTAATTTCTTATCACTGCCACTGTTTTGAATGGACCTTCTCCAACTTGCCTTCTACATTTAATATATTCTATACAGATTCAATAAGTCAAGCTAATATTGCCTATTGTTCACACCACAGCCTCTAATTCAGTTATCTCCTGTTAGTCTCATACAATAAACACTGAGTCTTTATAAATACTGAGTCTCATAATAGATTTTGAGATATATAAATCTCTGGTCTTTACTTATGAATCTATATTCATACAAAATTTTAAACATGAAGACAAAGAAGACAAATTGAAAAACTCAATTATTCCTTTTGTGCTTGGCACTTGCACAGTTGCAGTGCTGACACTGCCAGTCCAGCAGAGAGGAGGCAAAATAAGATCATCATTAGTGGCTTTGTCTTCAAATGCCTTCCAGGATAGTGGTTGTGCTTGGGTTTAAATTTACATCTAAAGCAGTAGGAAGATTTACATTATAACCATTAGATCTCTGTGAGAAACTTCTACTCCCTGTGCATGTATGATTTTTCTATTTTTTAGTTAATGAATACAGATAGATTTAGTCCTAGTGGTAATGAAGACACAGAGAGCTGTAGGATAATGAAAAGCAGGAAGCAGTTACACACAATTTCCATGAATGAAAAAATCTATGTGGGTGTTCATAGTACTCAGGTGGAGCAGAAAGCTACAGAGCTCAGTAAAAATAATTGTTGCTGGATTATCCCTCCTAAAAAAATCCTTCTGAGGACAAACACTAACTAGAAAATGCCTCCAAAAAATACAACCATGTTATTTTGCTGTTCTCTTCCTCACAGCTGTGATGTTGATCTCCCTGGGACCAAGGCTCTGAGGACACTTTAGAGATATGGAGGGACAGAAGGGTGACTCGTGCTGGGCATTACTTGCTCACCTTTCTAACCTCCTTTGTGGGGCTGAAAACAGGAGAAAAGTATTGATTTATTTTCTAAAACTTTCCTGGATTTTAAGTAGGTCTTCACTTTACTTTAAATTGAGGCCCTAATTCTTTGAAGTAAGCCTGGGTAATTTTTTTTTTCTGTGTTCTGATTTTGGTGTTTTCTCATAGGTGCTGTTCTCCAGTCCAAAAACCACCTGGTTCTGAGCTGTCACTGTCCTGAGTAAGCTTTCTCTGTGGACAAATGCAGCATATGGCATCAAAATGCAGTGTGAGAAAAAAAGTGAGCTTTTAATTTTTGTGTCTGTGGCCCATACCACATCACATGTGATATGAGAAACATTAGCCGGTGAGGACATGTGCAGGCAAGGCTGAAACATCAAAAGAGGCAGTCAGATGATGGCCAGACCTTCCCTGACTTGTCTCAGCTCCCGCTATTCAATGCAAATGAGGTAATTTCGCATATGGAGATAGTGGTGTGATCCTACCTCACATCTTAGTCTTCCTTCAGGGAGTCAAAGGCAGACAAATATTTTGAGGAACCTGGTACCCTGAAAGCAACCACTAACTATCACGGTGTAGCACGTACAGGGTAGTCACTCACATGTGCAGGCCTGACCTAAATCGTCTTTTCTGTCTTCATAAGGAATGGAGCACAGTCAACAAATGTGAATGAGGAGAAATTTGATATCTGAGAAATGAGCATTCTCCTGAATGGTGAAAGAGAAATAACACTGGAAAATAAGAGCAGAGAAGAACACAAGCAAAAAAAAAAAAAAGGAAAANAAGAAAAAAAAAAAAAAAAAAAAAAGGAAAATTGAACCAAATTAAACTGAATTGCTTGCAGCAACAAAACTCTATTCCCTTTTCCACTCCCCAGCAACTGCAGCAAATAAAATGAATTGGAAGCAGAGACAAACAGAACAGATACTTTGCTCTTGATTTCTGCTTGCAAGAAGTGTGCTGCTCAAAGGACAGTGTCTGGTCTTTAAATTTGTGTTCTTACTGACTCGTCATATCAGTTTTTCTGTTCAGCCTGTTTCTTCATGCCTCTCAAGGCCCAAGGCGTGCCTTTTCTTCCCAAGTACGTGATTCCTATTCTCTTTTCTTTCCTAGGTCCTTGCTTTCCTTCTTTCTGGTGACAACTATTCACATGGCTGACACTAGAGAGTCAGGTTTTCCCTATGATGCCCAAACAGACATTTTCAGGGTATCAAAGGGAACCAATATAGTTAAAGAATAACAGAAAAAATTGAGGATTATTTATATTTTTATGGCCTTTAGCCATGTCTCCATATGTTTCAACATCTGTTGTTTAGTAGACATTAAATGCAGCTTGAGCAGTGAGATAAGTTATATTTGTACTTTAACCAAAGGGGCATGTGCTTTTATATGTATTTTAGAATTCATGGATGCACTTAGTCAATAACAAATCATGTTTGACCATCTGCTATTTAACAGCTCCACAATGTCTTGTGGTGAGGTTTTTATCAGTCTTATGTCATTTGGAAAAAAAAAAAATCATCTGCCTAGAGAGAGAGCTTCTTGAAGATTTCCTTAAATGCTGATTTAGAGCAAGGGATATATAGTTACCATGATAATGGTTATCAGTGATTGCTGCCTGGTCGGATAATGATGAGGTACTAAAATGTACTTGAAAGAGCCCAACTTCCCAGGGCTTTATTTCCACCTAGTAGAGGTGAAACTGTTAAGTCATTTCCATGCTATTGAATTGGTGTCTGTCACATTCACAAATGAATTACAAGATCTCAGATCCATGAACCTATTGTGAAGTACACTATGTAAGAATAATTTCAGAGCAAAACTTTACTAGGATGTATAGATAGACAGTATCATATTGATGATACTGTTGATGATCATGTTGTTGATGTAACCAACCTTTCTAAGAGTTGCTATTGATATTTGCCGGTCTATTTATCTGCTGTAATAGTATGGCTTTTAATAATATAATTTGCCAGTAACTGTCACGAAATCTTCAGGAAAACACTAATTTCCACGAGTTTTGTAAGAATTAAGCAACTGAATTGATTCTGACACAATTATAACATCCATTTTTAAGTGTTTCTGCAAACTTTAAACTGTGAAGTTTCTGTATCTTCTCTTCCATTTCTTTTAAGAGCTGAAAACATTCCTCTTGTGAGAAAGGTGACAAACTTCTTTTTTACCATTTTCTTAAAGAAATGTGACTTTGAAGAGAAGCCACAGAAAATGTAGGGAAGGAAATTTCCCTATTCCCTCTTATTTTGTTTTTCTTTTTCAGAGTATCATTTTCCCCACCGTATCTGTGCTTGCTATTACCTCTTGTTAAGTGCATTGAAGGTATGCTTCAAGTGCAGGAATAGTGTATAAAAAGAAAACATTTTCTGCTTTTTCTTCTTGTAGTTCTTATGCTTTTTTCAACTTTAAACCTTTAGAGAAAGGTAACTCTTGTTCCCTGTGTGTTCTCTATGCATCTGTGCAAGAAGCAGGGATAAAGCCAATGGTTAGACTTGATTACTCACATGTACATAGATCCAACAGCCTGAGTAGCCAATGCTACTCTGGGCAGCTGGGATTCTTTCTGTGCTTGTCCATGCATAATCACACTCTAACTTTAAAAGACATCTGATTGCATCAAACAAAACGAGATGTTGTTTTCAGAAGCTTAGTTGAATGATTTGTGGGGGTCTTTTAATAGAAAATACACAATTGAAATTCAAGACAAGGTGTTTAATCTGACTTTAGAAAATTAACAGCTTTTGTTTGTAGCAAGTGTACCCTAATTACTCCCCCCCCC
>VWZF01005577.1:45888-86823 GCA_013396755.1 Sclerurus mexicanus
AATTTACAAATTTTCAAAGCTCAGGTGCCTGGAAACTGTCTGTGAGGTATCTGGTAAAAATAGTTCCCGTAGTTTCCCTGGATTATGGATAGAAATCTCCAGCAAATCAAAGAGTCAAGCATAAGCAGAGAGAAGCAGCACAGCCCCCAGAGATAGGGTTCTTGGACTGAAAAACTGGTACAATGAATTCTCAAGCATTGAGACCTTCTTGTTACAAGTTCAGTAGTTTTATTAGAAAACCACTTGGTCTGTATGTGTGAGAACTGCAAACCCATGAATACTAAGTCCCCTGGGAGAGACGCCAATTCAGAGCACTTGAGCAACAGAGTCTGATTTTCCTTACAGTAGAGTGGATCTTCCTTCTTCCTTTAGGGGCTTCTGATGATGGAAGATGTTTGTTGCAGTATCTCCCTATCTAATGAAGTTAGCAGCTTTACAAGCATAACTATTAACTAAGAGAGTTTGCACTGAATGATGGGTACAGAAGAGCAGCCTCAGCACTACCAAAGTTACCATTCACCAGGCTTTGTTGCTAGAGCCAGGGTGAGGCAGAAATGGCCAAGGCAACCAGGATATCTCTACACTGCAAGCCACCACCAACAAATGTTGAGGTGCAGTGTCAGGAGAGGTTTCCCCACACAGCTCATCAGCCAAAGAAGTGACTCCACAGTCTTCTAGCATATTTTTGGGTATAGGGAGGATTTTTGTTATTCTGTGCAACTGCCTATGCCTCATGTTCACAACATACTTTGGGGTTTTGTAGAAAAGCTCACTTGCATCTTACTACATCACCTGCTAATTAGAATGTCTAGGAGGATTTTCACATTTTTCTGAAGTCTAAAGAAATACAATAAATAATAATTTGCAATATAACACTTTCTTTTTTCAAGAACAGTAGTGATGGATGAATGGGGAATTGCTGAATAATTCTGGAACTCAATAACAAAGGAGATGGAGATGTCAATCTGCCATATCATAGGACTAACCTGCCTATTTTTTTCCAATTGGATTTTTTCCTAAATAAATCACAAAAACTTAGATGCAAAGTGGCATCCCTTCCAGCTAAACAGTGTTTTGACCCAAGGGCAGCTGTTGCTACTGTTCTTGCATTTCTGGGTTGTGTGTTAACTTCACTGAGGACTGAATCAGACACTTTTATGGATTTTTGCAAGATCTGCAGCTGAAGTTAAAGAGTATGTCTCTGATATTAAGCAGAATTTGAAAGACACTGTAAACTGGCAGAAAGGACATTTGACATCCAGTAATCAGTAGGTTGCATTTTCAGTAGTAATTAAGAAGGTAGGTTCTGTAACACTAACTACTAAGAAAACATGTTAGATTCAAATATATAGATGCAATATATAGTTTAAGAACTGCTGCTAATTGCCAGAAACCTGCATAAATATATGATCATGCAACAAAATATAAATTTAAATACAAATCTATACTGATCCTAGAAGTCCATGAATTGACCTTATTCTTGAAAGATTTGTGTGATCATTGGAAATACATTTTAAAATGTTTAGAACAATGCTAGCTTACTTATTAATTTGGAGGAGTATATATCCTTCTTGAAATCTGATGACTAGGCTTGATTTTCTGTAATGTACGTATAGTTTATGCATCTTCTCTAAAGGATTTGAGCAGTTAACTTCCTGGTCTTATGCCATCAGTGTAAGTGCAAGAGTCTGAAAGCCTCAGAATAACTATGGGCATAGGTTCCAGTTTCCTGTTTCATGAAATAGTAATTATTTTGATGTAAGCAGACTTGTTAGAAGATATAGTTCTATTTCAGGTGAGATAATTATATTGCATTTAGAGATAAAGAGTCTGAATGTCCCACTTCCTGAAAAAAATTTACCTTATTTCAGTCATCACTTGTCAGTTCTCAAATGGCCTAGAAGTGTCTTGTCTAAATATTTTTGAAATTATTAACATCCTACAATTTAAGATTGAACTTTACTTTTACAGGTCTGTTCAGTATCCCACCATTGTGACTCTATTAGTCAAAAATCAACATTTAACTCATTTTTGTAATTATTTTTACTTTCTTATTAGGTCTTTTGGAGGAATGAGCTTAAGTGAAACAAGAATTGTTTTCTGCCAAGTTATTCCTACAGATGCCAGAGCCTGGAGGCATTCTGAAGTGAAGGGCCTTGGCCGGGAAGGGCTACATGAAAATGGTTGCAGTATAAAGGTTCAGGAAAAGGAATGGTCACTAAAAAGTTGGTATGGTGGCTTAAGGCAGAGTAAAAGAAAGCATCTGTCAGTTTGGACAATGTCAGAGAAGATCAGTGTGGGAAGAGCTGGGGCAGGGACCACTCAGTTCACTGATGTTTCAGCCACATTTCAGCTAAACTGAGGCCATGAAAGACTCCACACTTTGACAGCATCTTCTTACAATGACTCTGCTTGGTTAGAGCTTCTCTTGGTAAGACAATAGGTCCAAATTTCAGGGACATTTCGGCACAAAAATACAATCCAGTCTAAGCCACTTGGGCCTATCTGATGCTGATTGGTAGCGTGCATGGAGGTTTTGAAAGCCTCCCACTTCTCATTACCTTGACTTTCCAGAAACTGTACCAAAGGCCGTTAAGGCCCAATAAAGACCAATACTGAAATTTTCTATGAGGAATGCAGCACCACACTGAAACAGAGATCAACATAACGAAAGTACAATGTATAAAGTTGTGTAGATTCATTGAAGCACTATTTAATTTTTAGTCAAGGGGGCTCTGCAAGTACTGCAAAATATACCTTGTGTGAGGAATAACAATTTTTTCAGCAGTGCTCACCATTATGATGTAGAGAACTGCTTAAGAGACAGAGGACTTTTTGTCCTCTAATAGGCACACTGTTTATTTCTATGTTGCTGAGAACTGGAACATACAGTTTCTTGCATGTTGTGAGCTGGAAGCTAATTTATCATGATTTTATCATGACTTATGATTTAGGAAAGAATGTGTTAGTGACACATTATGAAAGACTGGTAGAAACGGCAATATTTAGAACATTAATATTAAAATGTGTAGAACAGCTTTCAGAAGAAAACAAAACTAAACAAATGTACTTCTCTGTCACCATAATTATGTGAGAAAAAATACTTTCCTGTTTTGAATAACTTCTTCCCATGAATGCAGGATATGCTGAGAACTGAAAGCATGAACTCTTCAGTAACAGAGTTCAGCAAATGCTGAAGTCTGTTTTTAATTATTTCCCTGGTAAGCAATGGCACGTATGCAGCTTTGACCAGTTTGAGTTTACAAATCAGCACAGAATATTTCCCTGTACAGTATAAATCACCTGGTTTTCTGAGATAGCTTATAAATCTTGACAATTTACAGGAGTTCACATATGCTTGCCAGCTGCTGCATTTACATTGGTGAAAACAAGATTTGAAGACAGTAAAAAGAATCATCTTGACTTCCATAGGCTTTAAGTGGTTCTCCTAGAAACCATGGATCTGTGTTAAGAGAGGACAGAGACCCAGAAGCTACGTAAATGTATTATCTGTCACTGAAAACTTCACACCAAGGTCTTTATGATTTTGTTAGTCTAATTAGGACATTAGGATTTTATTGCTTTGTATTCTTCATGCCAGATATATTTTAAAAATTCAGCAAAATAATTCAGTTTGGTGTTTCAGAAATAATGAGATAGACATGCATGAGCTGGGACTTGTAACAATCCTCCATATTGACAGATCTATCCCCACTCCATTAACAAGAATTTTCCATGGATACAAAAAAATTACATGGTTTTCAGCCATGAAAGAGTGTGTTGAAAAAATCCACTTCTACCAGACTCTATAAGGGTACTAGGAAACAAAAACTTGCATTACTTTGGGGAAAATGTGCAAGAAAATTAAGGCAGGAAGATGTGTGGGGGTTTTGTGGCCTTTATAACATGATTGTCCAGGTGGATATGAGGGGACAACTTCCAATACAGTTTTCATTCAAAGCACATGTCTTCTCATGACTCTGCTTAGTTCTACTGTAAACTAAGTATAAAGGATCCCTATTTCTATTTTCTGGACTGTCCTTTAACATTTTTTCCCAGTAACATCTATGCCCTTAACCTTTCATCTTTCTTTGAATTGATTAATCTGCTTGTATAATTAACTATGACTGTCATTCAAAAATAGCTCACAAGTATTCTTTTTTTCCCTAATTCATAGCCCTTGGTGTCATTCCTCCATTTGTTCTCTCCATCTGACATATCTTCCCCAATACCCAGCTATTGGATTGTATTTAACATGGACTGGATAAAACTGCTGATGTTTTTCTGAGGCTTTGCTTCCTCCCACTGATTCTAACGATTGATATTACATTCCTTTTGCTGGACCTGTAGTTCATTTTATCTCCTTGATTACTAATATCTAAACTGTTATTGTCTATATTTAATTTTTAAAGGTCTGATCTTGCATTTAGGCAGCACACCTGAAAATCTCAACTAGAGCCCTGTCATACTGTTTTCTTTAATCACATACTTCTACTTTGGTTCCTCCATGTGTGCAGCAACAAGATGCAAACATTACTTTTTTTTTTTNCCAAATTAAACTGAATTGCTTGCAGCAACAAAACTCTATTCCCTTTTCCACTCCCCAGCAACTGCAGCAAATAAAATGAATTGGAAGCAGAGACAAACAGAACAGATACTTTGCTCTTGATTTCTGCTTGCAAGAAGTGTGCTGCTCAAAGGACAGTGTCTGGTCTTTAAATTTGTGTTCTTACTGACTCGTCATATCAGTTTTTCTGTTCAGCCTGTTTCTTCATGCCTCTCAAGGCCCAAGGCGTGCCTTTTCTTCCCAAGTACGTGATTCCTATTCTCTTTTCTTTCCTAGGTCCTTGCTTTCCTTCTTTCTGGTGACAACTATTCACATGGCTGACACTAGAGAGTCAGGTTTTCCCTATGATGCCCAAACAGACATTTTCAGGGTATCAAAGGGAACCAATATAGTTAAAGAATAACAGAAAAAATTGAGGATTATTTATATTTTTATGGCCTTTAGCCATGTCTCCATATGTTTCAACATCTGTTGTTTAGTAGACATTAAATGCAGCTTGAGCAGTGAGATAAGTTATATTTGTACTTTAACCAAAGGGGCATGTGCTTTTATATGTATTTTAGAATTCATGGATGCACTTAGTCAATAACAAATCATGTTTGACCATCTGCTATTTAACAGCTCCACAATGTCTTGTGGTGAGGTTTTTATCAGTCTTATGTCATTTGGAAAAAAAAAAAATCATCTGCCTAGAGAGAGAGCTTCTTGAAGATTTCCTTAAATGCTGATTTAGAGCAAGGGATATATAGTTACCATGATAATGGTTATCAGTGATTGCTGCCTGGTCGGATAATGATGAGGTACTAAAATGTACTTGAAAGAGCCCAACTTCCCAGGGCTTTATTTCCACCTAGTAGAGGTGAAACTGTTAAGTCATTTCCATGCTATTGAATTGGTGTCTGTCACATTCACAAATGAATTACAAGATCTCAGATCCATGAACCTATTGTGAAGTACACTATGTAAGAATAATTTCAGAGCAAAACTTTACTAGGATGTATAGATAGACAGTATCATATTGATGATACTGTTGATGATCATGTTGTTGATGTAACCAACCTTTCTAAGAGTTGCTATTGATATTTGCCGGTCTATTTATCTGCTGTAATAGTATGGCTTTTAATAATATAATTTGCCAGTAACTGTCACGAAATCTTCAGGAAAACACTAATTTCCACGAGTTTTGTAAGAATTAAGCAACTGAATTGATTCTGACACAATTATAACATCCATTTTTAAGTGTTTCTGCAAACTTTAAACTGTGAAGTTTCTGTATCTTCTCTTCCATTTCTTTTAAGAGCTGAAAACATTCCTCTTGTGAGAAAGGTGACAAACTTCTTTTTTACCATTTTCTTAAAGAAATGTGACTTTGAAGAGAAGCCACAGAAAATGTAGGGAAGGAAATTTCCCTATTCCCTCTTATTTTGTTTTTCTTTTTCAGAGTATCATTTTCCCCACCGTATCTGTGCTTGCTATTACCTCTTGTTAAGTGCATTGAAGGTATGCTTCAAGTGCAGGAATAGTGTATAAAAAGAAAACATTTTCTGCTTTTTCTTCTTGTAGTTCTTATGCTTTTTTCAACTTTAAACCTTTAGAGAAAGGTAACTCTTGTTCCCTGTGTGTTCTCTATGCANTTTAAATCAAAGCCTAGTACGTGAAGAGAGGTTGCCCCAGAAGACAATGAGTATAGCTGCTGAAATTCAGTGTTTTGCTTCTCTCAAAAGAGGAAAACGAGAAAGGGCAGGGAAAGGAGCAGTGTGAACAGCTCACAAAATGTTCCTCGCAAAACATAAGTGATTGCTCGCAGGGCAAATCACTGTTCTTGGCTGTATTTTGGGGGAACTGAGTACCAGTGGCAGCTCCTGTTTGTTCCTTGGCTAGTTGCTCGTGAACTCAGGTGGTCTCATATCGACTTGTGTCCACAGGTCTTGTGTCCACTTGTGCCTGTTGCAACACCTACAAAGCTCATTTGTAGAAGTTCAGAAATCACCTATAAGCAAAACAGTTCACAGCAGAGACAGGAGGATTTAATTAAAACTGTGACTGACTAATCAGACTGTGTTTGAATGGACCTGGTTCTTCCCATTGATTAAAGTTTTCTGGATTTACAGACTTTAAGGAGAAAGCTCAACAACACATCGCTGGAAGATTTTGTGGTTTGCTGCTTGCACCTCACTGTCCCTGGAGATTAGGAGATTTCACAAACATAGTGGTAATGTAGAGGGGCGTGTGTCATTACAGTGTTGGCAGTCCTGTACAGAAACTAACCAGAGATGGACAATAGAAAGCATCATTACTCTGAACTGGAAAAATTACTGCTTCTGAAAGTATAACTCGTGGAAGACAATAACCACATGTAATTCTTAATGGAAATTCAATCTACTTGCAGTCTGCTGGAGAGTACAGAAGGTACAGTTCATTTTTCACAGATTTCAACACAACTAACAGCATTAAACTAAATTAATTTCTCCAAGAGACGAGTGTGGCCTTTAACAGCACTTCCAGACATTTTTCTAATTGCTTGTGCAAAGAAAGCACTTACTGATAATGTGAAAGCTGCCTTGTACATAAACGAAACACTTCAAAGCATAACTGATGAAAGAACAATTAAAAGCTTCTGGTATTTTTACTTTAATAAAACTTCTGTGGATTTAAACAAGTGAAACCTGTATTGAATTAGATCTTGTTGTTAAGAAACAAGAAAAATTAATACGATTTATGTGATTATTCTTTTTTTTTTTTTTACTTTCTGTTGCTCTTAAGTGTGGCCTGTAAACCCCTTTCAAAACTATTTCTGATTTGAATTAATCTCTTATTATTATGTTTGGATTAGAAAAGTAAGTCAGCTAGTAGACAACAATTTATTTTTCTTGAGTTTCATCAAACTAATTGGTTTAAGTAAAACATGTATGATTATAGATGTACACAGTGAAAGGAATGAAGTCACATAGGCAGCTGAATGTAGTCCACAGCAGATTTAGCACCAGTTTTCTAAGTTTAAAAACAACTTTGAGAACAGTGTTAAAAGCACTAAAAAATATTTACAAGATACTGCATCTCCATATGTAGATAGCGAGCAAATTCCATTATCTGGAAACTGAAGGTTATGCTACCTCTCTGTAATAGATCCAATAGCCAAGATACAATTAATGAATTCTAGTGGAGTCAACTAAGTAATGTCTTTTTGTGAACTGCCACTGTTAAACTGTGTATTGCAGCATTACGTTCACTACTGTGAATCACAGGTGAGGGGCACAGCCATCAACACCTTTCAGAGCAAAGATATTGTTAATACCCCTTCGTGAGTTTGTATCAGGCTTACTTTTAGTTAGAGACTTTTGGGAATCCAGTGAATCTGCACTAAATTTCAGGCACAACTAATGTATCTAAGGTAGCACAAAATATTTTCAAATGCAATGATTTGTTGTCATAAGGGAAAGTTCTTAACAATTGCAGCATTCATGGCATATCTATAAATAGAAATATGTATATTTTCATTCACTTCTCTCTCTCAGGACTCATCAAGAATAGCAGTTGGTCATGTGGTCCCATAGCTCCCTTTTGTGACTGCCTTTTCTATCTTACAAATTTGTGAGGATGTGGAGGTGACCAGAGAGACTCCAATATCTCTTTCCATTTTCACTTCAGAAACCTTTATAACTTCAAAGATAAAGCAAGCACAGTGAGATTTTTCAAGAGGAGCCCCTCATATTGGATACCTTAATGCCTACGTAATTTTTCATAGGTATCTGTGATACCTTGAGAAACTTCATCAGCAAATTACAACTCATTCTGGCATACCTGGCTGCAATATTTGAAATCTCACATACTGCCTTTATACCACCCTGTGACAAAGCTCCAATTGCATGTTATTCTTTTGCTGTAGGGCATAGAGGATTGTCAACACATTATCTTGAGGTGGGGTTTTGGTGTTTTGTTTTTTGTTGTTTTGTTTTTTGTTGTTTTTTTTTTTTCCTTTGGTTGGTTGGTTGGTTTTTTTTTGGGTTGGTTTGTTGGTTTTTTGGTTTGGGATTTTTGTTTGGTTTTGGTTTAGGTTTTTTTGTTTGTTTTTTTGGTGTTTGTTTTTTTTTCTGTACATTTGAGGTAATTGATGAAATGTGAGACAAGATAGCAGCATTTTATATTTAAATGAATTCCACATTGATCTCATGTCTAAAGGTGAAGTAGAGCACATTAAAAGATTTCAGTCCCCTTACAACTCTTCTGGGATACATTCAAGTTACATGGATCCAGTTAGATACTCTGCATGGCAAATACTGTATTCTAGACAAAAGAGCTGTGCTGCTGAAAGAGGTCGGTGTTAATGGCTTTTGCAGGAGTTGGAACACACTATGGGAATTTTATCCTATTCAATGAGGAGTTCAAGACTTCCTCAAAAAATATTAATGGAAATTGTTGCCTGGAGATTTCCCAAAAGATTTGAAGACTTTTCCCTCCTCTAGTAAAACAGTTGTTGAAAAACTGCAGACCTTGCAGTGTTCAGAATCAAGAAAATACTCAGCAGATGCTGTCCCAAAGTGAGAAGTTTGTGGCTTTTTTTGGCAGCCCCTAGGCTGTATTGGTGGAGTTCACACAGCCTTTCTGAAGGGATGATCTGTGGTGGAGTGGATGCCAGAGGAAGCATGCATCATGGGGGATGACGCACACCAGCCCTGTAAGAGAGCTGAACTCACCCTGCTGCTCAACACTTCCCACCAGCCAATATATACAGCTGTGCTCCGCAGGATCTCTAAAGAAATGCTCATTTGTTGTTTTGAAACTCTTGCTGTCAGTCAAAATTAAAGTGGAGCTTCTGGTGAACTAATAAAAATGCACCAGCCTGATGTTTTACTCCGAGCATCCGTTTTATGCCTTCCTTCAGACTAGAAAGTTCTGCCTGACCTCAGCAGTACAGCAATTTGCGTGCAAATCTTTAGGCAGGTATTGGATACATAGGAAAGGCGTTCCTGGGAAGGAGACTGGCAGTCTTGGTGGGAGGGCAGAGCTGGTCCCCATCCTTACGTGCCAGTCAGTCCAGCTGTCTCGGTTTTGCTGTGCTCTCTGAAGGAGTTTTTTATCTGATTCCTCACAGTGGTGACACCCATCCAAATGATTGCAGCATACCAGTAGATACCCACATCCTTCCTTATCCCTGTGATCATGAATATCAGCTTCTATGAGACCTTATATTGTGTTGTAAAGACATACCACATAAGCTCTAGGTTTCTACATCACGTAGGATAGACACAGAGTAATAAATTGGAGAACAACCTCAATCCCCCGTGTCCTAATTCATTGCCTGTTTTGTCACATCACAGCGCAGTAACGTTTGGTCATTTTGGCAGCTCTTTCTATTCTGACAATTACTTTAAATTCTCCCTAAGCATATACTGAAGTGGAAATGTGAAATGACTGAAAAATGTATTCTGTATTCTGCTAGGTCCACTGTTAGGGACCCTCAAAGCTAAGGGCCTAGATTTCTTCCTGTACAGTGATGTAAAAAACCTGATAGCAAAGGCTTTAACAGGAATGTTTTGTCTTGCATATCTACACAGAGACACACACCTTCTGTTTCTACCACTGTACATCAAAATAAGTCCAGAGAGGTACAAATGTGATCAGGAATTTCCCCTTTCAGTTTCCTTTTCTTTCTTATCTATATGGCACCTCTGGGAAACTGACTGCTGATAAAAATAAAACTAGCACTTGCTCATGACATGATATGATGCCTGTTTTTTTCAGAATTTTTTCTTTTCAAACTGTATTCTAACAGCTATTATTCTTCTTTCATTTCTCTATCATCCATGTGCAGGAACACAGAAGATATGCTGTAGTGTTTTGTCTGCTTGAAACGATCTAGCACCAGTATCTTGCTCCAATTTAGTCCATTGGAGTACTGCTTGCAGTCAATTTATTAAGAATTGAAGAAATGAAAGTTTTGTGTTATATCACTGAACCTAATGGTAAGCTGTATAATTCAGCTTCCAGCAACTCACATATACACAAGAACACACACCTGCAGGGAGTAAATTCCAGTGATGGTACTTGTGACCTATATAAGGGATTCGAAAGCTCTATGCTGCTTCTGGAAATGCGACCTATACTTTCTTTCAAGATAAAAAAAGAAACATTATCAAAATACTGACTAATCTTGTATTAGGAAAAAAACCACAATCAAACTTGCAACTGTAATGGCATTTCCCAGAACTGTGATTTTCTTGCTGATATTATTTCTGCAACTGTAGCATCTCCACCTGTGTGTGTGAGAAACCTGAAGTTTTTATTTTGTATTTTGAAATAGGACTTTCTTCATAATCCGATTCTTTTGTCTCTAGTATTTGTCAATTGTCTTTGTAAGAAGGAATATATTATGTAAAAATGAAACTATTTTAGAGTAATTCAAGAGACAAAAAGTCAAAGCAGACTTCTACTGAAGGAAGAAAATGAAATGAGTAACCCAAATAGTCTGAACTTTTTCATCCAACACTACACCAGCCACTGAGACAGTTCACACTATAATTTCAGGTTTAAGTAGAGAGGATGAGTTCAGAACTATATCATTTAGCAAGAGGAAAATAGCCAGTCATATAGTACAATCTGGTGTATGTTGTCTCTAAAGCTGCTTACAAATCATACATTTCCAAATAGTTATCTGCTGTTTGCTAGTGGCTCATGTGGTCTGGATTAAAAAAAAAAAAAAAAGAACTGCCTACATCTGCATTTTATTAGACCTTTTTGATTTTCTAACATGCAGGGACAAGGACAACAACAAAAAAAAATATTGAAAAAAAAGAGTTGGTGAATTTTCAAACTTAGAGGAGAAAACAGACTCTGTGCTCTGTGTGTAAATATAATGTGATACAGTTTTTATTTACTGGCACAGTTCTTCAAGCACAGTTTCAATTCAAGATAAAAACTGTAAGAATAAACATTCTGTCAGCTTGACACATGAAGCTAATTGCAATAGAGAGCAGTATACAAAAAATGTGGAAAGAGAGTGAGCTCTCACTTATGCTTCAACGTTTCTTATGCTATGCTTTGATTCAAAAACCATACCGAGATTCACCAAACCCTTAAAAAGTTTCACTTTTCTAACATTACTTTCTACTTTTCTTCATAA
The DNA here is from genome assembly GCA_013396755.1 of Sclerurus mexicanus. NCBI lineage: Eukaryota > Metazoa > Chordata > Aves > Passeriformes > Furnariidae > Sclerurus > Sclerurus mexicanus. The sequence goes on from VWZF01005577.1 coordinate 57,576, forward strand.
GAGAGTTTGAATTCACTGAAACACTTCTCCTGCCCCCATGAAGCAAGCACTATCGTCCATAAAAACTTAAGGTTTTGCCTGTGACATTTTCAGACTAAAGAAGACTTTTAACCGTAAGACTTAGCAGGGACAGGTGGAGGGCAAGAGTAAGTGAACCACAGCTATTGCTGCCCAAGGAGGTGATGCTTCCTGTTGTCCCACATGTGCAGGAAGGGAGAGGACATGCCAGCCGCTGTGAAGCCTCCTGTCAAGATCTTGTTCTCAATGCTGCTGATATATTTTTAGGTTCTGTTATAACAAATCATTATTTTCCTAAACCCCTGACAACCATCTTTGAAAAAAACCACAGTAAGTGATTTATTTCTACACAGTGCCAGGAAAAGAAATGCAGTCTTATGTTGTTTCAGTCACTTGCATAGGAACAAGTACATTAACAGCAGAGGCAGCCTGTTCAACAAGACCACCACAGGTCTCTGCTGAAGATCATAGCCCCAGCAAATGTCATGTAGGATATGGCAGTCTCTTACAGCCATAAGCCTGATTTTCTTCTCATTTTGCTTGGGTTTTGTAACTTTTCTTAGCTGTTGTCATAAACTGGTGAGTGGCTTATGACTAAGAAACTGTTGAGTCAGAAAGATCTATTTCTTACTTACCTCGACCAAGGTCAGAGCATTTGTATATATGAAATGATACATGCAGTATACATTAAGGTATCACATACCTATAACATAACCAAATAAATATGTTATCCCCTAGTCCCTTGGTCATGCTCCTATGGACAGGTAGTAGCAGAGTACAGCTATGCATAGCAGTCAGGAATTCACTTCTCCAGAAATGCCTCACACCTTCACATGGAGCAGGATTTTCTTCCATGTCCTTGTCCCTTTACCACAAAACTTTTTCAACTAAGACATCTGACATCCTGTTTACCCTGGAGAACTTTGCATTGTTACCTTTTAAGGTGTTTTTTTAGTAGAAACTCTGGATGATTGCATCGATGTTGTTGCCATATCTTAAAAGTACTTGCTACTGACTAATGCTTCATTAATATTTCTAGTGCCATTGAATGTAATACTGTGACATCATCCTTGCCTCTTCTCACGTGCTGGTCTAATTAAGGCATTTGTTTGCTTTACGGTTATTACTTCCTGTACCTGGAAACCAAACACACTCTAAATATATAACAATGGATTCAAAGTCGCCCATATGCAGCTTGAGGGAATAATTTTTAAAAGTCCATTAAAGGGATAGGGTAGTTTCATACTTATTTCTGCTATTTCCCTAGAAAGTAGCAACTTGACTGGCTTTATAGGCTGCATATGCTGATGTTTGTTTACACTGGCTGTTTGCCTATAAAGTTCCATTTCCTATATTTCCAACTCAAGAATAAACCTAATGATACTCTATAGTGTGCCCTACTGCAGCAAAGGAACATCTTACTCGTTTCAGCTGAAGAAATTCCAGCAAAATATCAAATCCCCTTTGAATCTTCAGATTGCAGTTAGAAGGCTGCAGCTGTGCAGGAAATTCCCTCGCAGGTAGATCCCATAGAAAACACCTGGCAGCCCAGTAGTCAGAGCGGTTTTAGAAAGAAGAACCATTTTGCATACTCTTACTTAGGGAAGCCATCGTTCCACCTCTGAGGGTTGGAATTGCCAGTTGTTGTGACTGTGGCTGACCGACTGCTAGAAAGTTTGGGGCAGTGTTTAAGATAACATGGCCCTCAGTTCCTATACAGCCGCTCACAGAGTAAGCTAGCACTTTGGAAAATCAGAAACCAGGAGCTTTCCCTTGCCTTGCTTTTCTCTGGTGTCTTCTGTATGGTGATGGCTGCAAGGGATCATTGCAAACTGCCTGTTGTCTCTCCATAGCTGCCTGCATGAAGGTCACACTTGGCAGATGAGGGTAAAGAGCAGGACACCAGCTTTTCCAGCTCCATCAGGGTGGGCAGTGGCATACAAAAGATGTTAGGACAAAAGGGTCAATGCTCTGCTTCCTCACAAGAAATCAACTGTGGCAGAGATAGCCCAGTGACTCCTGACAGAAGCATCAGTGGGAAGCTTATGTTTCAGGGAATATCTCATATCACTGAGATGGTAGGGTCTGTGCACCCAGACCAGAACACTTGGATGGTGTTACTGGCTGGTCCAAGAACCCCACATGGGATACCTGGTTATGCCACTGATGTTGATTTTCACAAGGACCATCTGATGAGATATGTAGTTCTGAACGTTGCTCATAAATGAAATGCAGACTTCAGCCAAGATTCTAATGAGGCACAGCTGGCTTCTGGTCTGAAAGGATAGTATGTGCGCTAATTACATCATGATGAAACATCCTTGCTGTTGTGTCACCATGCTGCTATTAGGACACAGGTCACAACTAGCCAAATGTATGTATAGGGCAAAAATTAGTCTGCTAACTCCCTAGTTCATCACAATAAAATCAATTGCAAAAGGACAAATTACTCTCACAATACATAGAGATGTGCCTGAGATCCAACCTTATGAACTCAGGCAGCTAGGACTAAGTAGACCCAAGAACCCATTGTTATAGAAAGGGATACAGGGCAGCAATTGTCTTTCATGTGCTAAGGCAACAATCCACAGAAAAAGGTCCCCAGTGATCCTGACTCTGGCAGCTGTGGCTGTGTCTCCTGGCCAAACCTAATCTTCCATCCTGTCGCAACCTGTGGCCTCCAAGGAGATGATCTCATTGCTTCTTTTATTTTTTCATGAACTTTTGCAAGGCCTAGACTGAGACATAAGAAAAGGTAGTGGTCCAGAAAAGCTGCTTCTACAAAACATAGTAACAGTGGCATTTATACTGGAGCACCATCTACTATCTACCAAATATCCATTAACACATGTGTTTAAGCATCTGTCTAGCATGCGCACCAAACCCTCTCTCTGACCACCTTCCTCTGATTGGACTTTTCTGCTTGCTTCCTGTGTTTTATCTCTGGTATTAAGTATGGCTACCTTAGATCAGGCACTTGTGTATGTGCCTCTGACAGAAGTCTTGGAGAAAGCAAGGTAGAAAAGAGTCTGTGTGTGTGTGATCAGCAGAGTATGAAGATAGACAGGACTGAAGTAAGGTAACCTGGGATCAGATACAGTAAGTATGGCCCCCATATACAAGGATGGGGTAATTCATCTCACTCAGACAGAGTAATGTAAAAGCAAATATTTTCCATATACTTATGAGAAAAAGCAACATTATTTCTCTTCACCTTCCTACAGGGCAATGGGGAGGCAAGATATGGAGCAAAAGAAAATTTTCCAGACCAGTAATTCAGACTTTCAACAAGTTCAGGCAAACATTGTTACATCAATTAAAACTACTGTACTAATTACAGCAGTACTTTGGAATTCAAGACTTTTGGCAATGACAACAGTAGAAGTTTAAAAATGTGAAATAAAATTTAGATGTGAAGTGCCAGAACCTATAGCACTAAATATTGGTCTGTCATGATGATCTTTCACCTTCTGATTATAGGAAAGTGGGAAGGGATTAAAATGAGGCTTTGGTGAGAGAAATAAAAAAAACAAATGAGATTGTGGCTAATAAAGGTTGAAAACAACAGCTAGAAACAGAACAAAAGGACTAAAAGGATAAAAAAGTGTAAAAATTAAACAATGATTACACAATACAGACAAAAGTGTAGAGAGAAATTTACAGCTACAAGAGAGGGATGGAAGACTGATTTGTGAGAAAAAAACATGGGAGAAGATAAAGTGGAGAGGAGAAAAAAATAAACAATGAATGTAGAAAACAAATGCACTTAATTTTTGTGGCATAACGAACTAACAACAAGTATTTAAAAATTAAATATTCTGCACTCCTTTAGGTCAGAAGTGTACATGTGCAAATTCATCTATGTCAGAAATCAAAGGTTTACTGTCTCAATGATAAATTTCCCAGTCTACTTTAGCCACCTTCAAGTAAATAAACAAAATCACAAAGCTTTGTTCTTGGGACTTCTTGAAGCTTTTTTTTTTTTAAACAAAGTTGCATCTAGATATGTGATGCTGTAAATGACTGGGGTTTTTGCTGTGCAGTATAACAGTGTGGACTCTCCAGTACACCTCTAAAACATTTTTTGTACCATCTACCTTCAGTAGAAGCATTGCTGTCTGGAATTCTGGAAGCAAGAGTCAAGAAATAGGCAGACTTTTTCCCAAACACTTTTTGAAAGACAAAAGTTACTGGCCCGTCTCCCTCCCCTGAGGAGAAGTTCTGTGCATACTCTGTGGGACAGTAACTGCTTTGTTTCACAATTTAAAAGTTGAAGCTCTTCTTACAAACAATTTCTATTTAGTTATGTGAAACTGTTAGTGTTGAAACAAATGAAGGTTTTATCATTGGATTTGACCCTTGGAGTGTATTTGGAGAACCAGAGGAGACAAACTTGCTGTCGAAGAGAGTTGAACCAAACGGACAGTCTGATTTCTGAACAAGTGCTTACAATTTTATTGGAAAAAGCAGATAATTTACTGCTCCTCCAGTTTTGACCCCGTATTTCTAAAGAACTTCCTCTCAAATGCCATCAATAACCAGCTGTAACCTGTCCTTTTTTTGGTTTCTAGTCCAGAAACATCACAGAAATTTGCTGGGCTCTCTCTGAAAGTGCTGACAGAAGATAGGGACAGAAGAGGTAAAGAGTAGCTGTGGGAAGCTGACGTCTAGGACAGAAACCTTGATCTCTCTCTGTCAGATGGAGGCGGAAGAGTAATGCAGCAATTTGGCATTAATTCAGTGTGGCTGAGAGCCCCTGCTGGGAAACCCTCTGAGTTCAGAGCTATGTGGTACTTGACACAGTTTGTTTCCAAATTTATTTTATCATGCTGTAGATGTAATCTATTTACTTTGGAAATATAACTATACTGAGTAATCTTCCAAATAAATGCAATGGTTTTTTTTCCCTTTGGAAACTTGATTTTCATTAAAGAGAAATATTTTTAAAGCTCTGATTTTGTCTTGGTTCTCTCTAGCTCTTGAAAATACTGATGCTGCGCCTCTTCAGAGAGTCCTTTTGTGTGTAAAGTGGCAGCCGAAAGTAATCTTACCAGACAAAGGATGTAGAGGTTTAGACAAGATCTATTTGGGGGCTTAACTGATTGGCAGCAACAGTAGCAACACAAGCTGCAAAACCTCTTGTCAAAGAAAGGTTATCTGAAGGTTGCCGGTTTTAGACAATATGTGTCTTTCTTCTTCTTTCACCCTTTTACTTCAGTCCAGCATGTACGGTTGTAGATAGATGTTGGCTTCTTCAGATAACAGATCTATCATCATGCAAATCAGAGAAATCAGTGGCACTTTAGTTATTAATAATTCTGTTATTCAGGGCAAAGCACATGGAATTTCAACTGTTCTGGGCCAAGAAGTGGCATCAAATATAAGTCTTGGATCAAAAAAAATTAGGGGATGATGAAATACATGGACCGTATCACTGTCTCACAGAGTATCACACATCTCAGCATGATCAACTGCTATCTGATGGACATGATTCTCTAGGGTTATTGGTCTTAATGACACAAAAAGTAATTTGGAATTACCTTAGTTTTTCAGCTAATAAACTAGAGGATTTTAATTTTAAAAAATTAGATAAGCAGATGCTTGGCTAGCTACAAGTCTTCCTGTATGCACTTCTGAAAACTGATTCTGACTTTTATTCCAGTTATATGGTGTGAGATTGCAATGTGCAATTGATGCCAGCAGTGTTTTCCTCAGCTTGGCCTCATTGTGCTTAGGGCTATGATGTTTCAAGAGCAGTGGCTTAATTTTGCATTCTCATGCCCTTAGGAACACTTGCAGTTATAATTATGGAGCCTAATTAAGTGACAAGGACTCAATTTCTAGGTGGCATAAAATATTTTTTTTTGTCAATATGCAGTACTTATCAACATAGAATCACATCATAGAATAGTTAAGGTTGGAAGAGACCTTAAAGATCATCTGGTTTCAAATCCCCTGCCTTGGACAGGGACAACTTTCACTACACCAGGTTGCTCAAAGCCCTTGAAGACTTCCAGGGATGGGACATCCACAATTTCTCCAGGCAAACTGTTTCAGTGCCTGACCACCTTCATAGTAAAGAATTTCTTTCTAATATCTAACCTAAACCTGCCCTCTTTCAGTTTGAAGCCATTGCCCTTTGTCCTGCCATGCCTTTGTATAAAATCTCTTTCCAGCTTTTGTGTCGACCTCCTTTAGGTACTGGAATGATGATGTAAGATCTTCCTGGAGACTTCTCCAGGCTGAACAAATGGAACTCTCTTAGTCTGTCTTCATAGGACAACATTGTCGCTCACATCACCAAAATTTTAAAGACCACTGGCCCAAATACTGACCCCCAAGTAACATCACTGATCAATGATCTCCATTTGTACATTAGTCTGCTGATCTCAACTCTTTGAATATGACCATCCAGCCAACTCCTTATCAGCAGTGTGTCCATCAAATCCAGGACCTTCTAGTTTAGAGACCAGAGTGTTGTGCAGAACTGTGCCAAATGATTTGCACAGGTCCAGATAGGCAAAGTCAGTAGCTCTTTTCTCATCCACCAGTACTGCAATCCTGTCATAGAAGGCCACCAAATTTGTCAGGCATAATGTACCCTTAATGAAGGCATGCTGACTGTCACCAATCACCTTTCATGTATTGTTTTCTTTTGCACAATCCTGTCATTTGCATTCCCACCTCCTGAGTGGATAAACTTAGGTATCAGCAGAATCAAGTAGTCAATGTGAAGATGGGAGATTCATGTCTTTGATAGAGAACTGGATACTAAGATACTTAAATCCCAAAGTACACAGCACATATTTAGCAATGGCTGCTCAGGATTGAGTGCACCTGAATGAGGACTTGACATGATGTGAAAATGTAGTGTTCAAATATTCCCTTAAAGCTGTCTTCAGGCAAGCAGTTGAGGGCTAGAGCCTCACAACAAAAGTGTGTGGCTATCCTCTCACCTCCCAGAGCTTCGTGGGTAGAGTAGTGGGAAGAGCTGACATTGGCGATCCTTTCCCTGTACTCTTTCCACAGGAGCTGGTGGGAATTGTAGAGGCAGGTGAACAGTGGAACTGAGGGATGGTTAGGCAGATGATCTGTCTCACAAACTTAAAATGCAAGAAGTCAGGGGACAGCCAGTTTGTTCCCACAGTGAAACTACATGTTCTAAGCTAAAGACCAATGTAAGTTTCAGCTTAAGAATTTTCAGTGAGCTTGAGTTTGTTTTAGCATGTTCATCTCCTTCCCATTGTTCTCATGGACATCTGACAGCAGTCTGCCTCTGTTTCCATGGCATGGGTCACAGTACATGTCATGGGGAGACAAGTATAGAACATAGCACAAAAACAGTCTTTCGGTTGTTCTTCAGGAAGGTTATGTTTGTTGTGTGAATTTCTCAGCTCTCACGGGAAATAGCTGGGTTTTGTTGTATGTATGTTTGGTTTGGTTTGGGTTTTTTTGCTGTTTTTTTTTTTTTTTTGAGCACATCTGCTTAGCATCTGAATTTCTAGCTAACTTAAAATTAAATAAAGCACAGAGTTAGCCTGTGAGGCTGTACATCCATGGATCCTTGGGAAGTGAATTTTTAATTGCCTCATTTGTTCTGCACTACAATTACTATTTCCATACAGCTCTTTATATATTATCTGAAAACAGAATGTGGAATGGAGATCTGCATAATCTACAGCATTATATTTCTCTGTCAACAGCACTTCAAAATGGTTAGCTTTACAGAGACATCTTCAGCAGCTGGAGGGAGTATAAATGATCAATAAGTAGGAATGACCATAGGAAAAAATACAAGTATCTATTTCTTGGGACACTCCTATACTGGCGGTACAGTTACACAAACTCCAAGCGTGAGTTTCCAGATAGCACTACTGCCATTGCTGCAGACTGGAAGATGATACTTGTATGTCTGAACTGTGTCCATGCAAAACTGAGAATGCTCTTGATTATGCACCCAGGTGCTATGTGGGTGTTTCCCCTTTTAGTCTGGGAAGGTGACTATGCATACTCTGTTTACCCCCTGTACTCCAGAGAAATTGCCTTCTTTACTCATTGCGATAGCCACTAAATTCCGTTTTCCCTTCCCTTCCCTTCCCTTCCCTTCCCTTCCCTTCCCTTCCCGACATGCTGGGGGATGCGCGTCCCCCTCGCCTTCCCGAGGATGTCCGTGCACTAAGGGCTGCCGGTGCCTCGGCTCCCGCTTTCCCACAGGAACAAGCCCTGTTCCCAGCTGCCTGTGGCCGGCCGTGGCAGGTCGGTGGCGGGAGGAGCAGGTAACACAGAACCGCAGAGTGGGTCAGGCTGGAAGGGACCACAGCGGGTCCTCTGGTCCAGCCTCGCTGCTCAGGCAGGGCCATCCCAGAGCACATGGCGCAGGATGGTGCCCANTAGGGCACTTCCCTGTGGTCATCCAAGCTCTTCACCCTCTGAATGTCAAGCAAATGACTATAAACCACAGCCTGGCCCTCATGCAGGCTCACTTTGTTGTAACAGAAGAAACATGAGAAAGTATCTTGACAGATGTTCTTACAACAGCCAGGGAACATTGGGCGTATTCTCTCAGATCATTGTATAGCCTTGCTGGATCTGTCACCTTTGGCTTTTTACATACACACATCTTATTAGAGACATTTGTCTATAGAAAGTTGTCCAGATCCCTGTCCAACAGCTGGTACTTTGCATCAACAGCAGCTAAAGTCCCCAAGCGTGGTAAATAATTTTAAAATATTTCCAGGACTGTCGCTTTGTTTGAACCATTCTGCTGATTCAGCACTGCAGCCATGGAAAGGCTGATTAATGGTTTGCTTACTTTACAGACTATCAGTCCACAAGCCAATTGCCACTAATATTTCCCTGATGAGCACAGGCTTATTTCTGTGTTGCAGTAGGTTGCTAAGAAACTAAACTCCTACATTCCCAGACTGTTTGTGATTATGGTAAAATCTACATGAAATGGAGTGTCTATTATTGTATTTAAACTTAGCATGCAGCTATGTTTGTTTACCATAGGTCATAGAGTCGACTGAAAAATTCCCTAGAACTTAGTTTTAGGATAAAAATAATTTTGAAATTAAATTCAATGAAAAAACAGTTTATGTCATTTAAGGATGAAATAAATGGAAGTAAAACATGAGGGAGAAAAAATGAATGAAAAAACCCCCAATAAATTGGCTGATCAACACAAGCTGTTATTGCAGCTTGAATAGCAAAATGTTACTTTCCCAAATACATATTTTTTCTGCTTCTAATTCAGTAGCATTAAAAACCTCTTTTTCTGCTTTTCAAATTTTTGAAATCTGTTGTGTTGTGCAATTCTTTCAATGTACAAGTGCAGACTAACCTGTACTAGAGGAGACGGGTTTAAAGTTCATTTTAACGAATGAGATAAAAACATTGCAAAAATATAGAGGTTTTTCTTTTCTGTCTCTTGCAATGCAGAAAGTGAGAGGTTTTAGTTACATACTAGTTCAAGTATTTTCAAGGTTTGAAGATATTTGACTTTCTCATAGTAAATGCAAAGAGAGATACAGTAATGCAATTTCAAACCCAAATGGGAGGCACAGAAGGAGGGAGTGGGTCTCCTAAACACTTCTGTTTGCAGGTTCCCATATGTTTAAAGAACTTAAAATTTCTTAGAAGTTAAAAGCAATGCCAAAGTTCCATTTTAACTGCATTTGTAGCTCAAAAGGGCTGGGAGGGTGTTGGTTGTTTTCTGTTTGTTTAAGAACACCAGTTAGGCTGTATATCAAGTGTGTGCCTCCTGAAACTGTTATTTCAAAGGACGAGGATGAAGAAAAGCTGAAAATCTCTCTTAAAGCCTACAGGCTAGGTTTTACTCATATTTAAACTTTAAAAAAACCAAAACTGGTGGAATCCTTGAACCACTGTCCTCATTATTATCTATCTCCCTCCCTCCCTTATATTTGCTGGAACCATATGCTCAAAATCTGAAAAAGTAATTTTCTGTCTAGCCTGCAGAGAATTATTTCATCTCTAGAATATCTCTCACTCAGGTCAGTTCCTGTAGCAGAAGCAGTTTCTAAAGCACCTGTAATTCCATATAGCTGGGAGCTGATGCGAGACCAAAGGGTTCCTCCTGCAGCAGTTCCTGGTCATTTATGTGCCTTGTGAATGCGCCATTCCCCCCAAAAAACTTCAGTTGCGATAAAAACTTTCTCTCTGTGGATTCAGGATCACTGCTGCACCTGGAACAGAGCTGCACCCCTGAAGTTTGGAAGAGTTAAAAGTGACCAGCCTGTTCCTCACACCACTCTTGGTGATCCCAAGGACTTTGCTGTCCTTTATCTTCAAGGGATTGGTTTTGTCCTTGAGATCTGCTATTCACATCCCAGAACAGTTTAATGTGCTTCAGTTTCATTCAGAATTTTCTTCCAGAATATATCCTAGAAAGGAGGATATGTATGTAATGTATTTTTGTTAAGGCTGATGAATTCGAAAAGTGCATTAATTTCAATGCTGAACACATGCACAGCCTGACAGGCTACTGACTGCCGTCAGCTCTTTCCATAAATGCCAGGGAACTGAGGATACTCAGCACTTTGCAGAAGCAGGTACTACAGCAGGGCCCGGATGAGTCCCACACGGAAGTCTACAGAAATCTCAATTCACTCAGGCCCATTAGAAGAATCACTGAGACCCTGGAATGCCATTTACCTTTGACAGAAGGCTTTCAATCATGCTCAAAACTAGCACAGAGCAGAGGGCTGAAGGTAGAGCAGTGGACAGGCAGAATACCTGGTTTTTCATAGGAGAAAAATCATAGAATCATAGAATTGTTTAGGTTGGAAAAGTCTTTCAGATCATCAAGTACAACCACTACTTGAACACTGACATGTCCCTAGGTGCCACATCTACACATCCACTCATAGTGACTCAACCACTTCCCTGGGCAGCCTATTGCACTGCTTGGCTGTGGAATAATTTCTAAATTTTGTGGATAAATAAATTTCTAACTATGTGGAATAATTAAATTTCTTTCAGTGAAGAAATTTTTCCTACTAACCAACATAAGCCTTCTCAATACAACTTAGAATCGCAGAGTCATAAAATGGTTTGGGTTGGGAGGGACCTTGAAGATCATGTAGTTCCAGTTTCCTGACATGTCATTTACTAGATCAGTTGCTCAGGACCCCATTGAACCTGGCCTTGAACTCTTCCAGGGTTGGGACATCCACAACATCTCTGTTCCATTGATCCACTACCCTCTGAATGAAGAATTTCTTCATTATTTCTAATCTAAATTTCCCCTCTTCCAGTTTAATTCCGTTGCCTCTTGTCCTGTCACTATCTGTGCATATAAAAAGTCCCTCTCCATCCTTTTTATAAACCCTCTTAAGATACTGGAAGGTGACAGTTAGGTTTCCCTGAAGCCTTCTCTTCCTCAGGCTGAACAACCTTAGCTTTTTCAGCCTGTCTTCGCAGGAGAGGTGCTCCATCCCTCTGATCATCTTCATGGCCTTCCTGTGGACCCATTTTAACAGGTCCACCTTTTTCTTATGCTGAAGACCCCAGAGCTGGATGCAGCACTTCAGCTGGGGTCACACAGGGGCAGAATCAGCTTCCTTGACCTGCTGGCCACTTGTCTTTTGATGCAACACAGGGCACAACTGGTCTACTGGCTTGCAGACACACACTGTTGGCTCATGTTCAGCTTTATGTCCATGTGAAGCCTTCCTCTGCAGGGCTGCTTTCAGTGACTTCTTCTGCCAGTTTGTGATCATGTCTGGGATTGCCCTGATCGAGGGGCAGCACCTTGAACTTGAACCTGGACTTGTTAAACTTCACTGACTTCTTGTGGACCCACTTCTCAAACTTGCATCCAGGTGCCTCTGGATGACATCCCTTCCTTCTGTTTTGTCAGCTGCGTCACTCATCTTCATGTCATCTCCAAGTTTGTTGAGGATGCACTTGATCCCACCATCTGAGTCATTGATGGAGGTACTGAAGAGCACTAGTCCCAAGACAGAGACCTGAGCTCTGTGGACATAGAGTCACTGACCACAACTCTCTGACTGTGTCCATCCAATCAATTCCTTACTCACTCAATAGTCCACCCACCAAATCTATGTTTCTCCCATTTGCAGGTAAGGATATCATATGGGACTATATCAAAGGTTTTGCTGGAATCTAGGTAAATGGCATCTATCTCTCTTCCTTTGTTCACTGCCGTTGTCACCCCATCATAGAAGGCCACCAGACTGGTTACACACAATTAGCACTTAGTAAAGCCATGCTGACTCCCTCAGATCACCTCCTTGTCTTTTATATGCCTTATTATATCTCCTAGGAGGATTTGTCTCATGATGTTACCAGGTGTGAGAGAAAAATTCTAACAGTTAATTGACTGAAACAATCAGCTATTTGCAAAAGCAGGGGTGCTTTGCTAGGCCAGGCTCGAAAGGTAACAGTGCAGGTAAGGAGCCGGATACACAGGAGGATACCTGCTGGGTGTTGAGACAGATAAGGGAGAAGCATAATAAGAAACAGACCCTGTGAAGGTGGAATAGTGCTTTTTATCATGCCAATGTCCTCCCTTACACAACTAGATCAGGCATAAAACTCAATCCCTCCTCCAGACATTCACACTAAAGCATGAAGTTATTAATTCCTTCTGATGGGGCTGATGTGAGAGGCAACTGTCATGTCTTAGAAGGGGCCATAAACAACCAAAAACCCCCAAAGTGCCCCCAGACTCCTTCCTGAGGCCTTCCACTAGAGAACTCCACATGATCCACAGTGTTGCAACAGTATAAAACTCCCCCTGTCCTCAGAGGAGGTACCTAGGCATTCCCACCTGAACTGAATGTATATTAACTCATTGAACATGTTTTGGGAGCTTCCCCCACCCCTGCCAGATCAAGACTGGAACCATAACTTCAACCAACTGACATTTATACTGCAAGAATCAAGTCTTATTGCTGGATCCACAGGTGGTGATACCTTTCCTCTCTGCTATCTGCTCTTATTCTTTCTTTCTCTTTTTCTTATGTATTTTCTTAACTGACATCTTTATAATTTTATATTGTTCCATTTCTATATATAATAATTACCAAAATGGCTACATAATTCCTTTCCATTACAACCAAATTGTTCTAAAATAAACCTGACACATATATAAACACTGATCCTTCAGTGTTTTTTCACTCTAATCCACCACAGTGGATCTATTAGCAAGGACCTCAGTTAGCCTGCCTTCAGGGCTGGGTCACAAAAACAGGCACAGAGGTGATGGTCACCAGTCTGTAGTTGCCCAGATCTTCCTTTCTTCGCTTTTTACAAGTAGGGTAATGTTTCTTTTTTTCCAGACACCGAAGTCTTTGCCTGACTGCCTTAACTTTTCAAATATGATGGACAGCAACAACAACATCAGACAATTTGCTCAGGACCCTGAGATGCATCTCATCAAGTCCCATAGACCTGTCATTATTCAGCTTCATCAAACAGCCCCACACTTGCTCTTCACTTATAGTTGGAGGGACTTGGTTTTCCCCACATCCACCCAGAGGATCAGGGACTTGAGAGACATGGAAAGCCTGATTACCAATGAAGACTGAGACATAGAACTAACTTAGTACCTCAGTCTTCTTCATATCAGTTAGCACTTCCTTGAGGTCATTTCTTTTTGTCCTATCTCTTGTTACTTGGGAGAAGAGATCAGCTTCCCCCTCTCTATGACCACCTTTCACACAGCTGTAGAGAGTGATAAGAGAACTGATATCCTGAAGACTGAAAATGATGGGAGTGTGACATGTGAAGCGTCTCTGTGCAGCACCACTTAGCAGCTGAAGGAATTATGTGGGTTAATTACAACTGAAACACTAACCATAAAAAGACATATCATCAAAACCGAAGATTGCCAAGTGGGTTGATTTCCCAATGTTGGAAATTTCTAGGAACTCAGCTTCTGCAACGTGTCAAAAGAACAGAAAATGGGTAAAATAGGGACATTCCAATCATCAAATCTTCTGGAATTGCTAGCCGTCTGTTCCCAGAGAAATAGATGATTCAGTTATCATCTGCTATACAACCCCATCACTATTACAGCCTTCAAGAAATGAGCAAATTGGTAATAAATCCTTTTTTTTTGAACAGGAAATGATTCTTCAGCTGGCGATGTCTAAAAGAGAAACAAACTGCTGTCTCAAATGGCACGGAGTGAAATGGCTGTGCTCCTCAGTCAATGTTAGAGAAGTTTAATGGCTTTACTCTGCTGACTTAATGTCATTATGAGATATATTAGGGCAGGGGCAGATTGCAAAGTTAAGGTTACACAAGATGAGTCTGTTTGTGTTTGGACTCTGGGGTGTGAAGGGAAGCATCAGAGGCACTGACCTTCCTGCTTCAGAGACTTTTTTTTTCCTTTGCTGTAGTTCCTGGCAGCATACTGCTGTCCTCTCTGCTCCTGATGCACCAAGAGGCAGCAGCCTAGCCATGTGGGGAAAAGGCCACAACTACGCTTAAGTCAACAGCAAGCAAATCAGCTTATAAAAACCTCCTTCCTCTGTCTTTCCCTTCCCTCAAAAACTTCATGCTTTCTTCATGTACTGAAAAAAAAAAAAAAACCAAACAGAAAAGACATATGGATACTGTCAATGGGATAAACAGATTCTAATAACAAAAGACAAGATAGGGAGTAGAGACAATAATTTGATTATATGATGAATAATATTTCTGCACATGATAGGGCTCTACCGTCAATTAGGAAGGTCAGAGCTGGGCTGAAGCTGAACAATTTCCTTGCTTGTAAATAATGATGGGAAAAATAACCTTGAACCTAAGCCCTCTCATACACAAATCCTACATGAAACTGTGTTTTGAGTTGAATTTAGCATCACCTAAATCTGCAGGAATGGGGCTTTTCTCTGCTTGTGTTAAGTTCCCTCAGGGAATGAATGCATCAGCCATTCACTGTCTTTATAAAATGGGAGACACGCTCAGCTGATTGTGCTTAGGGCTGGTCCTCTATTAAGAACTTGTCACTCATCCTAACGCTTAAATGTCATTATGACATAAACCTATGTGGCACCTTCTGCAAGTTTTCCTGGGTGGTAGTTTACAAGTAAAGTCTTTAGGGAATGATTGTGTTTTCCCACAGTTTGATCATATTAAGTAAATCTAAAATGCAGACGATGAAATATTAGAAATAGACAACTAGCTCAAATGTGTTTAGGCACTGGTGAAACATGAGTCTAATTGAAAAAAAAAAAAAAAAAAAAAAAAACCATAATGCACTCATTAAAAAAAAAGGGGGAAAAACAACAAAAAAAAGTGAAGCTATCAGTTTCTAAATGCATCTTCTTTAATCTGTTTTCTAATCTGTTAGGAAGATGTTAGAACAAACCTCATAACAACCATGAAAATCAAAATTGTTAGTATGACACAGACCTTTTGACAAAGATGTTGATTAATAAAAAGAATAAATCACGATGTAATGTAATTTATTCTCTGAAAGTTTTCAGCCAAAAGTGCATTCAAAATATATGTTTTAATTGAATGCAAGCTGAAGGGAAAAATGGATGAAATGTTACAGCTTGTGTTAGAAAGAATAACAGCCCAATGATTACTTGTGGACTGGAAATCTGTAGTGGGGCACAATATTGAAAGACACTAGTTTTATTAAAATGCCCTTTAACTACCAAGTTTGTTTCAGCTACCTTTGCTGCCAGTAGTACATGATTGACCTAGCATCCTCTGCAGTTTACAGTGTTTCATAATTTCATAATAGAGATTCTCCCTCAAAACTTACCAGCAACGATTAGTCTTTTTTTTTTCTTTTAGTTGCTCTACTTCTCATTTTCCCATTCTTTGCTCATTTCTTTATATTTAAGGTTCTTAGATCCAAAGTTTTTGCTCAAGTTCCAATCTTATATTTTTATCTATTTTTAAAAACTGGTAGTATTACAAATACGGGTGTGATAATGCTAATCTTTCATTTCTGATAGAGATGCTCTCTCAGTGGTGATAAAATTCTCTGACTGAGTTTAGGAACCTTTAATCTGAACCCATTTAGAGCATTGCATTACTAGTAGGAAAAAAATACTCAAACAATTTCTTTGGTCTAAACCACATGTGTAGAGGGCAGAGTTGACTCCTGAATGAAGAAACATTTAAATGGGTATTGCTTTTCATTCATGTATCTTTGTCTCAGTCTGAAAGGGAAGTTCTGAGTAAACTTTGACTGGTTACTCCTCAGAATGCTTTTGTCTCATCTTGTGGGAAAATAATTTGTGGTTTTGTGTTTGAGTAGAAACTTTCTGATGTGTGTTTTCAAGCTACAATTTTTGAGCACGTACACACACACAAACACACACACACACACTCTCCTGCTTTCTCCTTCATCACTTTACTCTGACAGTTCTGAAACAACCAGACTGTAGCTGATCTAAGCCTGTGACAAAACACCTCACGAAGGCAGGTGAGACAGTTTAGAGAAAACTGTTACAGCTCTATGGGGCTGCACAGGCAGCTGCATCTCTCTGACATTTCCTCTGCCTTTAATTTTAACATCATTTTTCCCAAGCAAGTTTGGAATTGCTTCACTTTGTGTTGCTTGCAGTTGAGCTATGCAAAATTTTTAATCTCAAATACAACTTCATTACCTGTATTTGGATTTCATTACAAGCATGACCTGGAGCTATTGCTTATACATTTTCCTAATTGCATAAATCACATAAATGAGCTTCTACAACATACTTTTCCCAACAGCACCATGGGAACCTCCTAGTTTCTCATGAAGTCAGTTGAGACAAAACACAACAGCTTTTGAGGAATGCTAAGGAAGGAGAAAGGAGAAATAAGTACAGGAACTAATGAATAGCTTAATGAAGACATAGCAAGAAGTTCTCACCACACTTTCTTGTAATATCATTGTGGGTGGGGTAGTTACTCTATGAGCATAATTGAACAAACCACAAAATTATAAAAAAGAGTTTGATTCTCACAGGGCAAACTAAATCCATGAACTCTACTTTAATAAGATGCATTGAAACAAAGAGCATGGAAAGAAGCAAAGCTAGAATTAGACATTCATAACATGTTAAGGAAAACTAACCACAGTTTTGAAAGTGGCAGAAACTCTTCTGAGTCAAGGGATAAGCCAGTCTTGAACATCTGAAACTACAGAGCACCTTAGCATGGTAGCAACTTACATATTAAGAGTTGTGTTCCAGTTTGTAATTTTCATTTCCAGGTTTGAAGTGAAGTTCAAAAATTAGTGAAAAATCTGTGTGTCCTTTCATATGTATGACCAGCTGCCAGCTCCCACCTTAGATCCCTATTTCATAATCTCTTTCCCTGGGAAAACTCATGATAACTACTTCCTGAAACAAGACTGCTACTGCTAGCTGGAGTTGCATCATTTATGTTGCTATGAGGCCTAGTTATTCATTTGGACAGTAAAATTACTTACACTTGAATGAAATGGATACCCACAAACTATTAAGCAGCAATTCATCAAAACCCCAAATCTACTGAAGGCAAAAGAAACACAAAGGAAAAATGTGTATTTTCCAAAGCCAAGGAGAATGTCTCCACAATGTCTTCTTTCCTTACAACCATCAGACTCAGACCTGTACCTCTAACATATACGGCCTCAACCTTTTTCAGCAAGATAATGTCTCTACTATGAAATTGTCTCTCTCTAGCCTTACTGCAGCAACTATCTGCAGAGACGCTGACATTGACAGGCTGTCACTGTATGTGAGATTTCCTCATCTTTGAAATGTGTCCCCCTGATGCTTCTATGCTTGTGGAATCAGAAATGACATTGAATAAGGCTGTCTTTCACTAGCATCACAACCTTCTGTGTTAACCAGCTTTGTTGAGAGTAGTCATTGAATTGAAGAGCTGACAGTGACTTGGTCCACACAGCTACCACTGATCAGTGATAAATTCACTACAGAAGGTGGGCTCAGTAACACATGTGGTGCCACAAAAACAGAACCGAAAGCATGAGTGGGTTTGTTGGAAGTCTTTAGGGACAGCTAGATTTGAACAGAGTTCTCTTCCATCAAGCAGGTCAATAGGAAGCAATCAATGTATCAATACTTTCAAACTGTACGTCATAGAAATCAGAGTTTGTGCTAACTGGTGTGAGGTAACTAGAATGACTAGTCACTTTGCAGTTTGCTTAAACCTGCTAGCATAACTTTCAGTAAATATCTATAAAATATTAATAGGGTTGCAATTAAAGTAAAAATGACAGAGCAGCTGTGTTTCATTTAGTATGCACACACCTGTTAACAATCAGAGAGCGGTTTTCCTCAATACTAGTTCTCTGACTGAAGTGTGGTTATCTTTTAAACAAGTATCTTGAACTACAAGACAGTATACATGTAAAGAAACAGAGGTAGATCCCCTTAGAGATGAAATGTAACATCCCTTAAGGAGAAACTTAAATTTCATCAAGCAGAGTTTTTAATTTCCATAACTATAAACTCCAGATTCCAGATAGATATAACTTTCCACAGTATTATTTTAAAAATCAATTTGAGAGACAATTAAAGAAAAACACACTTGTTTAGTCAATACTTTGTGTAAGAGTTTTTCTATGTTTTCTTTCTATATAGAACCATGACCTAATTGCAAGGAACTTGAAGGTCATGTAAACCCAACACCCCTGCCCATAGGAATGAACATCTTCCATTAGACCAGGTTGCTTAGAGCCCTATTCAGCCTGGCTTGAAACTTCCAGGCAGGGGGCATCCACAACTTCTCAGGGCAACAGTCATCTAGTGATCTAATCATGTACTCATCTTGCATCTTATCCTCTTGGAAACCATCTTTAAGTCTGGATCTCTAGTCTTTCTCTAGTGCTCTGAATTTAGTTCTCTGTTGATATTTTTTTACACAATCACAGTCACACAGAGTGGATACCCAGTAATGCCAGGACTTGCATAGAAATGTCCTTCTTTAGGAACTGAGACAGGAAAATGACATCACCTGTTCCTGGTTCATCACTACTGAAAGAGCTGTAACACATTTTCCAATGAGGACATCTTTGACATGGCCAGTTTAAACTTTTGGTAAACTGAAGAAAGTAACACCTTAGATACAGGAGGACAGTATTTTACCCTTGTTCTCCATTCTAGTTTGCTGAATTAAACTGTGTGAGGTTTGCTGTTCTGGGGTAACTTCCAACTTTTCAGTGCCTGGGTAATCTGCAGATAAAGGAAGATAAACACTATCCTGAATCAAAAGTCACCTTGTAATTGTTGTAAATAGATCAAAACACTGCAAAGTAAAGTTGACAGGTAGTCTTCATTTGGCTGATTATATGGTATTCTAATTTGGAAAACAAATAAAAAGCATAGAAAATTAGCTTAAATCTTTCTTAGCAAGGCATAATAAATATGGTTTTGTGCAAAGCCATTTGCAATAGCAGAATGTCTGTACAATATACTAAAATCTTTAATTTTAAAGGTAGCCACAATTTAAACAGGAAACATGCTTACAGAGACAAGGCTAGGCAGTACTTTTATTTTTTATTTAAAAACATCACAGTGGGCTAAACCATCTATCAAACTGATCAGTGACACAACTGTATCAAATGTATTATAAACACCCATCTACCCTCAGAGATCTTATTTGTCTCATATGATCAAACCAGTATCTTCTAACAAAGTACCAAGAAAATGTTATTCACACAGGATAAATCCAAGAGGTATTTTGAGGATAAAGCAGAAAGGACCTTTGGTGTATCGTAACACAGAAGGCACTAGAAAGCAAAGCTTCTTTGCTTGATTCAAAAGACAGTTTATTCGTATCTAAGATATTTTTCCATAATGCCCATGAACAGCATTTTAGTATGTGCATTATGGCCACATTACTCACACTCAAGGGCCCAACACCTGTCAGATGATAGCCAAAAATGGATAATTTTTCACTTGGACTCTCACTGGAGCCAGAAAGAGAAATTTTTGGTTACATGTGCTGACCAAAGGGCATCAAGAATAGGGACAAGATCCTTGATTGTCACTGATTCAGTTTTGGAGATGAACTTTAGCACCTGGCCCCAAATGGGTATCTGAAAGCAGAGTTATTAATCTTTTCTGGGGAGGAAATTGGGGAATTTGGGTAGCTGTTAATGTGCCCTTCAGATGGTATGGGAATGGTCCTGAGGTCTCCTGTTGATGCACAGTGGCAGCACTGTGCCTGAGGCTGCTCACACTGCCATTTTATCTTCAGGGGCTACATGTGGGATGATCAGATTTCAGTCTTCTGATTTAAATATGGAAGGACAGACATGAGAAGCATGAGGTATATTAGTTCTTCTTGCCAGAACAATTTTTCATTAACAAGGTAATGTTTTTCCAGCCAATTTCCTTATGTATCCATTGTTCATTTTACTTAGATTTTGTAAGATAACGGTCTCCTGGGCAGGATCTGTCCCTCCTTGTTGTTTCAAAGGTCCCTCATTTCAAGAGGCAGCGTCCTCTGAAATACACCAGTATTCCATGCTTCATCTTTTTTATAGGGAAAGCTTTAAAATCCTTCATGGTTAAAATTGTTTCTGACTACTGAAACACCTGCTGAAGAAAAAGAGTGGACTCATAGAGATTTTTCATATCCTCAAACCATTCCACTACTGCAAATAAAAAAAAAAATAAAAAAAAAAAGAATCCTGTGGTCCTCAGCAGTTATT
Organism: Sclerurus mexicanus; assembly: GCA_013396755.1. NCBI lineage: Eukaryota > Metazoa > Chordata > Aves > Passeriformes > Furnariidae > Sclerurus > Sclerurus mexicanus. Next base: position 78,259 of record VWZF01005577.1, read on the forward strand.
CCTGTGGTAGATCTCAGAACTGACCATTAAACACACTCTTTTGTGCATGTTTTTAACCTAAATACTGTTGATTTTGACATGAACTCTGCTTTGAAGTAATGAATAGTTTACCATGCAGCAGTGTAAAGATTGCATATATTTAATATATTTCAAGAAAAATTGCTTTCTCTTGCTTAAACATGACCACCAGCAGTTTTAACATCCTTGAGATATGAACCCTCAGTGTTCAAATAAATCATAAATACATGACCCTGGTTGGATGCCAGGTACCCACTAAAGCTTGTAGAAGGTATCGACTGCTTCACAAATAAATAAATAAGGTGCATTAAGATGAAGTGTGTTAGAAACTCAGGCCACGTAGAGGGGATCACACAGGGGAGGAGAACTATTGGTGGGAACCTGCAGCTGGAGCCACGGAGAGGATCACATCCTGTGGTGATGATCACAGTGAGCTCAGTGGGGTCTGCTCCAAACTCCTCACTTGCCTGTCTCAGGAGACATCTAAAATACTGCACAGCAGGAAGCTATGTGCAACTCTTGTAACATAAGAAGAGGAAATACTTAACCACATTTAAAAGCACAGTTAAATTAATGGAATTAATATTCTGAAGTAAAATTATGCATATCTGAACATTTCCATGACAGATTAGTTCAGTTTGTAGACCAAACATTGAGGTTTTCAGTTTCAAAATACATGTGGGCTTGACAAAAAGCCTACATCCTTTTTCCAGCTCATATTCTTGTCAGAAACAACATGAGATCAGTGACTGAAAGAATGGCACATGTTGGTGGCAGCTCATGAAGTGGAACAAGAGACATGATACAAAAATGAGCCTGTTCTAGGTCCCAGGCATTTTTGTAACATGTACTTAAGCTTAAATTCAATACAGACTTCCATTCATAGCATACACTATGAGAAGTACTGACAACTCTACTCAGCATCAGACACAGCCTCAGTACTCCTTGCAGAGTGCCTGGAAGGCTTTGTGGACACAGCCTTTGTGAGGCCATGTCTACAAAACATCATCTGCACATCATTTCCCCCTTAGAACAGGAAATCCAACTTTGCAAAAAATATTGTTCAAAGGAAATGAAAACTAGAAAAATAATAGGATCATACTGTTTAAGAAAAGGACATAATTGAACTCAGTCAGACATTTCTTGAACCTTTGCCATCTACAAATTGTGAAAAGGAACACAGGCCTCTGCAAAGTTTGAGAGGAGCAATTGTATAGGAATAGATCTCATACTGCTAAATCTGAAATAAGAAACAGAAATCAGTCTCTCTCCAGTTTAGATCCTGGTTCTTGTGGCAGTCACCTCTTTAGCTGATGACCTGGTGGCATGCTTTGCAAAAGGCAAAGGTAAGTAAATCCAGTAAAACAGCCCCAGAAAACAGCTTCTGGTATGCCTGTTTCCCCACTGGGTGTCTCATTATGAAAAGTGTGTCAAGACTTCACTCCCTGGGTTCTTTATCAGTTCAACAATGTCTGTTAGCAACTATTGTATTCTCAGAGGCTTCTTCAAGCATTGGGCCATCTAAAGCTCATTTATTATGTTCATTAAATGCTGAGAAATCTTCTGTTATGACTGAAATCCTCATCACTAAGGGGAGCAACAGCAGAGCTGTTTTCTGACCTCACACTCATAATGGGGTTTCAAGTCCTTTGTTTATCACATTGTGGAAGTCAAGTCTTCTTTCTGGGCTCTCGCATGAGTAACCTTGTTTTGTTGTTTTGTTTGTTGTCAAGTTTAATTTACCATGTCTTTTGTTAAGCTGATTCAGCTATAACCTATGCTGTACTTGGAAAAAAAAATAATTACCTTTTCACCATAAAACCCCTAAATAAATGTTAAAACCCCCTGAGATCCTAATATATCATCAAAGATTTGCCAAATGACAAACACTGCAGCAGGTGTCTTTTCTAGAATGTGTTCTGATTTTACTGATTCTATCAGCACTCTAGATAGTTCTATTTAATACAGAGGATAGTGCTGTATTGTTTTGGCTGAAATTATTGTACTTCAGGTCCTGTGGTTCAATTCAATTTTGCACGTAGCTAAACCAAAAGACTTCTTGTCTCCTCTCCAGTGTGCCCATTTAGCCTACTTTTTCTTGCCTTTTTTAATGCAAAAGCCTGTCGTAAAGTGACAGGGGTGTTTTCATGTAGACACTAAACAAAGTTTTGCCTTATTGAAGAAGGAAACTTCATCAGCAACATCCAGATTCATCACATTACAGTTGCCTTTCACTGGAAAAAACCCTGTTCACCTCTCAAGGATTTATCTATCACTCAGTCATCATCAAAGTTTTTACAGTGCTGTTTTAAGGATCCCTTGGGAGCAAATCTCACACCACCTTTCCAAACCACTTTGGCTGGTGGAGACAGGAAGCTGCAGAGGCAGGGAGCCTCTTCTGCTGCCTCAGGACAAGGCTGATAAGAAACAGGGTCTCCATAGCCACCACCTGCATAGCATATCCAGGAGCACAGTTCTGAGTCCCAAAATCACTGTGCCACCTTTATCCAATGCTTTTATCCTCACTGGAGCACTCTGCATGTTTAGTAAGTCTTTAATTTGCTTCCTCTGAAGACCTCCAGCTGTCTTTTGCAGCTCTAATACTCTAATAAAGCACAACTCTGTTTCAGTGTGCATCCAGAGGCACACATCTCACATCCAAAGGGTGTATTCGCTTCTATCGCATTTACCAACACACATACATAAATATAAATATATTTACAGAAGCATAAGTTTCTAGATACATCCCTTACATATACCCACTCTCTTCTCCTACACTGTAATGGACCAGATCCATCTTTTGTGAATCTCTGCTTTTATTCAGCAGCTTCTATTTCCCATTAGGCAATTCAGAGTTGTGTTTCATTCAGCAGCTTCTCTTTCCTACTGCACAATTCAGAGCTGTGTTAGCATCAGAGTAGAAAAGCTCAAGCTTCCGCAAACAAGTGTCACCATTCAGAAAGCCCTGTCTCCATTCCTTTCTCTACTGTCACTGCTTCAGTTCCTGCTATCCCTCCCTGCACACTGCCAAAGCCTGGTATTAAACATGCTGGATATTGGCCACAAGATGCCCTAGACCTTTTTTTGACATTTTGCTGTTATCAGTCTTAAGCTGTAAGGTATTTTACCTTGAACAAAGAGTAAGATTTAATAGAGTGTGCAGTACACACATTCCTAGCAGAGCGTGACTGGATTGTGTTGTGATAACACCACAAATTAGAATTGACAAGTGCTCAGCTTCAGAACTGCTCAAGTCAGCTATGCTTGCTGTTAATGCATCAGATGTTTCCCAGAACACATGATGGGAGAAGCTTCCAGGAAAAAGATAAGTGTAGGAAAGATTAAAGGCAGTTTCTAGAGGCTCTGCTGGTATTCAGTAATGACAGTAAGGGAGACGATAAATCAACAGTCAGCAACTGAATTTCACACATGCATGCCAATTCCCTTTACTTTTAAAGTCAGATGAGATAGAGGCAATTGGAGATGAAATGTTGGCATGACACCTGCGTACAACACATGGACTTGTTTTCTTTGCTTATGGCTTTGCTATTCTTTTACTGATTATTTGAATAACCCCTTGCTAGTTTCCCAGCAGAGGCTCAGGAACATGTAAATCTTTGACAAGTAAAAATTAGAGACCTGCAGTCATTACACCAGGAACATGCCCTTTTCCATTTTTTCCAGGAAAAAACAGCCAGCATTTGACTGTGCTATTGATAGCTGAATGATTGTTGTTTGCATAAAGAGTGGGGAATTCTCTAGGCTCCCAAGGTACAATCCCATGCCCCAGTTGCCTTATTTCCTATGGCATCCAAACATTTCCAGTTCTTTTCCATGGATTTCAGGGCCCAGGAGTCAATACAATTTGCACTGTCGTCTCCTGCACACCAACACAGAGGGAATTCAGCCACTTAACATGTTATACAGGGATGACATTGAGAACTATGACATTGAACTAGGAGAACAAAATGCCCTTACCAAGAATGCCTTCAGGGAAGTGAGCCTTCTTAGGTTGTAAATAGGTATTTGAGATGTTCAAGGACAACATGGCATGCATGGTCTTGCAGTGAGGAGGCAATAAAAGAGCATTTTATGTGAAATCTTATGTATTTTGCACTTTCAAAATTTATACTCCAACCTCAGACAAAAAAGGAGAAGACTAAGTTGGAGAGTACATTTCATCAGTATAAGGTAAAAAAATAGTGTGAGGCTTGCAGAATTATTCGAAAGCAAAAACTACAAGCCCACAAAATTCAGGTAACTCTTACATATAGTGATATTCTGTGGTTACTATCATATGATTATGATTAAGTCATTTTGGTCTCCAGAACCCTAAATTAGACTAAACAGTTTAAAAGGCAGCATCCTTCCAACCCCTGAAACAGTGCCTATGGCAGAACAAAAGCTGGTTCAATAACCCAAAAGTACCCTTTCATAAATTAACTGAAAAAACCTCTAAAAGTTACATTTAAATTTAAGTTTCTCAGGTTTACTATATTTTCTCCATTTGGCAAATGTAATATATGATGCCTCAGAACAAGACTTCAAACTTATTGTTTGCTCTTTCAGTATCTGTCCCTGTGAGGTTCTAAAATTGTCAGGACTAGCTTGCACACTTAATGACACAGATCCACACAATTTCTGTGAGTTATTGCTTTAAGGAGGTTTTGTGTGTAGGGTTATTCAATACAGAGATCATTCAGGAAAAAAAGGAATGTTTTAATTTCTTTTAAAAATATTTTTAATCTGTTTCCTTTATTTGTTATAAAGGTGTATTTTTATTGTAACTAGCTTCATCAGACCTGTCAGGAAAGGAGATGTTGTTTGCACTCTTTGCAGACAAGAAAGGAGCTGACTTGGCCAAGATGGGAGTTAAAATTACGGTAGAAAGGGAACTGAACATAGCTCAAAAAGTACCAGACTTAATAACTATCTTTATAGTTTGAACTCTATATATTTATGGATTTTTTGGTAACTTAAAGGAAAAACAAATCCTTAAAGGGAGTGTTTTGGTACTCAGATGATTAGATAATGTTTTTCATACATTAACATGACACATTCTTAAATAAAATAAAAGAGTAACTGTTCATATAACAATGTACAAACAGCAACTGCATAACATAGACAAAAGAAACAAAATCTTTTTTTTCACATGTACAACAACATAGTGCTTCTTTGTTCTTTTAGGGGACAAAGAATATGTCATGATTGCAGCTTTATAATTTGTCTATAGACACTTCTGAAAGCTCACAGGAGATTCGGGTTGTAAATATCAACTCACTTGAGTGGCACACATGCTGCTGAAGATACTCTGCCAGTTGTTGCTCGACATGGGCATTGTAGAAATATTAAGCATGATGGATTTTGAGGACAGGGAAAAAAGAGAACCTACTTTCTCAAAAGTCCAGTCAGGGCACAACTTTAAATTTTAAATCAGCTCAGGAATGTTTTAAACTTCTTTATTGCTCAATATTTTACATAGGGGTAAGGGACATGTCCTTCTACACCTCATAAATTTGACATATTGTAGTTTGAAATCTCATTAGCCTTCTGTGTTGCCAGATGCAGCTTACAAACATTAAAGATCTTATGGACATGTTTTTATACTATTCCTCTCTACCAGTTCTATTTTTGCAAGCATGTGTTTTGTATTTGTCCTTTCCATGAACTCTCAATTTTGTTTAGTAACAATATGAAACTATGTTGCTATAAATCTAGAATTTTAACTACTTTGGAGTTCTTGAGGTGACTGGTGCATGCTCAGAAAACTTGTACACATAATTTTGTCCTCTGGAAGTATGTTAAATACTCAAAATTTATACTGAAGTGTCTAGTAGAAAAATGTCTGCTATTCTGCTGCAAAATCTTAATCAACCTCTTTATGCATTGGTAACATATGCTATTTTAAAAAACAAGTAAATTTTAAGATCTGGCTTAACTTTTAAATGCAAATTATACAACATCTTATCCTTAGTCCAAAGGATGCATGTACATCACCCAGAGAAGATTCTATAATTACCTACTAACACTACTTCATTAATACAAACTGCCTGCTTATCTGGTAAATTTGGTGTTGTATTCTCTCTGCTCTCTAACAGTGAAATCCAGTCCCTCTAGGCTTAGATGAGGCCTAAAGGAAAAAATTTTTGCATATACAAAATCTAACTTACACATTCATATATCTATGGTGTGTTCACTAGTTTATGTTTCATTGGTATGCATATAATATATTGAATTTTAATGTTTATTTTTAAATAAAATGTAAACTTTATCACCCTCATGTTGGTCAATGTTGCTGCCTTGTGTGTTTAAGAACCAAGTAAATTAGAGAGAATCTCTGCTCTGATCTGGCTAACATGGACACTGGATGGAGCTAATATTAAATGACATGAATGAGAAACGTCAAGATGTTTTACAACAATAGTCTCCATGTTAAAAAATCTAAACCCCGTATAGTGAATAAAATCCATGCTATCTATCTGCCTCAAGGAGAAAACTCTTTGAACTTAGTTTGAACTATTGACAAACCTTAAAGAATACCAATTTGCACATATTCACTGCAACAGCCTCTGAATTTAGCTGTTGTACATGGAAAGATGCTGTCCTCCTCCACATGCCTAAAGCCTTTGATTTGAGCAGTTATGCCTGTAAAGATGCTGAGCAGTAGCACTGAAGCAGCATCTGTGCTTCCTCCCAAGGTTTTGAGACTAAGAAGGGCTATCCCAATGGCTACATTCAGGTCTTGAGACACAAGGCTCATCCAAAATCAAAGACTTATTATTTAAAAAAACCTGGTGAATGCAATTTGATAATACAGTACCAAAAAATTTCTATCAGCTTACACTGTAGAAGTTTTAGAACAGATGCTTTTTCTCTTTTCTGCCTAGCAGAAGGAGTTTCTCCATAGATAAACCTTCTTCTAACTACTACTGTTTCCTCTGGCATGTATTTGTCTAGTTCACTGATCTTTCTCCAGTGTTTCCAAAAAGACAAGGCTCTTTTCTGCACTGTAGTCAAGGACTTCACAGATACATGCTGTGGGAGGCAATTATTAAATTCCTGAAGAAGTAGTTGTTTTTCAGAATATTCTCATTCTGAAATTTTAATACAAAACCTTCTTTCTCCTAAATCCAACTTATTTCCATGGAAAGAATCATATATTATGAAAAATGCAGAGCAAAGTCCAATCTGCATACCCCCTGGGCCTAAGACTTTACCATATGTTTTTTTCCTCATGCTGCTTATCCCTCTGCTTCTCAGAGCGGAAATGCATTTCCAAAGACATCTGTGAGCATGTAGTAAACACATTTGTGTCTTCTATGGGAAACACAGTTTCTTCTTTTTTTTGGATAACAAGCTGGCTTGTACCTGAGAAGGCACTGGTCACACCACTGCCTTTCAGGTAAAAGGTGATCCTGTAATATCAATTTTATTTCATTCTTTGACATGACTACTCTACGATATGTTTCAAGAGGTGAAGAAAACCGCTTCTCCATGGATTAATTATCTTGATCTCAGAGCTGGACAGAGCAGCTGTCATTCACATGAATCATTGCACAGATTAAGATTTGGATTATTTCCCCTCTTTTCTCTGTTTTATGGATGAAATGCCTCAATTAGACATTATCTCTTGCTATGATGCCATTTATTTCCACCATTCTTGAACGTGTTACTGCTGGCAAACCATGCTGGGTATGAAGATACTGGCCAGACCCAGGTAATGGTTTCTGAAGACACTGTCTGGTAGCAGCAGTGCTGCAGTTTTTGACTCTCTATATTGAAATGTCTGTTGAAATAATTAAGACAGACTGAGAAGCCTCCAAGTGCTGTGCACCCATGTCATCCTGAACTATTAACCTTTTGCCCTGACACCTCAGAGGCAAAGAGGGCAAAATCATCTGAGGTTTACTGTTTAGGGAATCATGTTTTTCCCTCTTCATCTCTGCTTTTAACAAGATACTCTCTACTCATCCTTTTCACCTTTGCAACACAAGACTGGCTTTACTTGGTGCAAGCACATATGGTGTCTCATTAAACATCTTACAGATCCCTAAAACTTCCTCCTTCCCCTTGATGCTTTCATTTTCCTGAGCTCCTTCTCTCCTATGCCATTAATACAACCTTGACACAAGGCTTTTTCAAGACAATCCCATTTTCCTACTGCAGGCCTTCTATTTTGGTTAATCATCCTGTTCAAGATAACTTGACTATAAAAATATTTTTATGTGTGTTGACTGACAAAGCCAGGTTGAATTTTATCCAGGCTGAACAATTCTTAGCAAAAATAAAAACTGTATTTTCTTTCCTTCCTCAAATTTAATTCTTTCTCGCTATTTCCAAGTCAGTGGATGTAGAGCTGGCTAGACGGGAAGACACAAAACAAGGTATACAAAATTTAAAATATCACAGACAGCATGAAACCCTGTCCATGTCTGTGTGCATCCATTTAGTTATCCTTTCAAATGAACTAAACAGTTTTCAGCTATAAGCCACCAATTAATGTTTATGCAGCCCTTTTTTTAGGGAAAATAATTGTGGCTGTTATAG
>VWZF01005577.1:86833-108548 GCA_013396755.1 Sclerurus mexicanus
TTGTGGCTGTTATAGTCACAAGTTTCGTGGGGTGAAGAGGCAGCTTTTGTCAGTTCTATTCTAAACTGAGTCCAAAGCTAAGTTCATAGCTACTTCTACTCATCTAGACAAGCTTGTGCTTGTGGCTGGCTGGAGTCTTCTCTTTTAACTAGCTTGATTTTGCACATGGCCACCTTTTACTTTTGTGTATGCACTGCAAACTCGATGGGAGTTTCACAGCAGGAGATATTGTCAAAGAACAAGAACATTAGCTGTGCTTACATTTGAGAAACATATTTTGTATATATCTGTATATATAGCATTCTTGACCCTTAGTCTTGGCTCCAAGCTTTCCTATGTGTCCAAAAGATATACATAACAGATGTTTCTTTGTCTCACACCAGCCACTGTAGACACAGCTGATACTCTTCAGTGGACATGTTTATTGAAGTTTTCAGGCAAAATATCTCAATCAGCTGGTAAGTATTTTGATTTGAAATTTCCCTTTCTTCTGCACACTATGAAGCTTGCTTTTTGCCTCACTCCTTCCCACAGGTTTTGTTGGGATTTTTCTTGCCAGTTCTGCCAAATCTGAACCATGTTTTTCCTGGAGTTTTTACTTTTCCATGGACTATGAAACCCAGACATCTAAACTACTTTTTTTCATTTGTTTGTTTGTTTCACCAAGTAAAATCAAAAGGGAAATTTCCGCTTCTTAACAGAACTTTACTACAAGTCTTAAGGGTTTGAAATTGCTGATTTCAAAGACAAGATCAAAAAACCTTTGGCATGTAAAAAAAGAAGGCACTAGCCACAGCTTTCTATATCTTCATCAGCTTCTTTCCTAGACCTGTTTTGCCAACTGGTTTATTGAAGCTGAAACAATGTGGCTCAAGAGAAGTGTCTGCTACTCTGACCACTTTGTATGACAGATAACCAGTTTGCAGGTCTTTATTTATGGAGATATGAAGTTATATTTAGAGAACTTTATTCTAAACTCATGCCTTAAAAAGCAGAAATACTTTTCACTGAAGCAACAGAGTATGCAACCAAGAGACAGACACAGTCAAGCTCAGTGTAAGAAAGTCTGGTATGTTGCTATCATAGCACAAAAAGTCTCCCCAAGTGTGAAATAAGAAAGGTACTTAATTCCTCTAATTTCTCCACTGAAATTCTTGAGCAATTGCCTCCTTTCAGGGGCAGAAATGGCCATGTCACTTTCTGAACTAGTTAGACTGGCTGCTAAGTGTGCAAAATATTGCCAGGTTTGATAGATTTCCTTTTGCTATTTCTCTCTTTACTGAGCTCACTATAATTTTAATTCCACCCCAGGTGTCACAAAAAATAAGGCACAAATATATACTCATGAGGGAAATACTGAATATAAAAGCTTCATTCAGGTAAATTTCCCTCTCCTCAAATTCTGAGTGTATAAAGCTTGAATAAGTCACAAACTAAACCAGTAACAAAACATACAATTGAAAGAATTTAATTTTTCTCTTTCAGATATTCTATCCCTATTTCATTAGAAAACGTCTGTATCTTCTAACACTTTAATGATCATATTACTTTACATCTATTTTAAAATATTCTCTTGGTAACAGTGGGTTTGAGGTATTGCTCTTTTTTCCCAGGTAAAGTGGCTTTTCCAGCAAAGTATCACTTTCTATAGGATAAGCAGTTTTTACCTTCCATGTTGAAAATGCACACTTAAGACTAGTACTACAGTGTCTGGGTTTGATTCCCACCTAGCAGTATCAACGAACATCATTTTGTGTTTTCTTTGCCCTCAGGCTTGTCAAATGTGCACATAAGTACACAAGTAAATATGTTTGGGTACCCTTCTGCAGTTTTGCACAAGGCACAAAACTGAAACAACCTCTGCTGTGAAGCTTATGGTTTAACAGTGTGGTAATGTGTTGAGACAAAAATGCAGGAGAAGTTGTCTTCACTCAGAGGCTGGATCTTGAAAACTGAATTCCTGAGAGAAAAGCTGATGCCTGGATAAATATTAAGAGTAGTGTTGCAGTTGTCTGGGATAAAAAGAGCTTGCCAGTGCTCCTTATTCAGACTTAGAGGCCTTTGAATGTTCTTTCTTTGAATTAAAAAAAAAAAATTCTTAAAATAGAGCAATGGTTTGAATGTCTTTTTTTCAGGCATTTTCTCATTGCTTTGAATGTGTAGAGCTCTTGTATACCAAGCTGTTCTTCCTAAACAGCTCACAGGAAAGGCACCCTGTCCTAGAAGGTTACAGCTTTGGCAACCTCCAGCTGCAACCTCCAACCTACCTAGGTCTGAGACATTTTATTCATGCTATCTTTAATTTAAAGAACTGCCAATTACCCTTACTCATGTGAGTAGTCCCAAGAGTTGGTCTCAGTTTTGCCTTTTCAAGAATAATTGGTCATCAGGATCATCTCACAACTATATCCAAGCTACTGACACTTCAGAAAAAACCCTGACACTTAGGAAAAAACCCTAGATTACACATCTAATGCACTGTTGAATAGGCTTAAGAACAGTGTGATTCCCAACTCATTAATTAAGACTTCCAAAGGATATGGAGGGTGATTGGTGAGAACCAGAAGAGATTACAGTAGTGTTTTTCTTTCTCATTTTTAATATGTTAGAGTTCAAAAAATACATTGCCCTTGATAAGAACTTATTCTGAAAAGGATCTTTTTTCTGTGTATTAATACTTTGCTTTCAGTGGCGGTTGAGCTCTGTGTGTATTGTGTGTTAGTGCTTATGCCTATAACTATAGGAATCACTGGGGAGGAAGGTAGTTTAAGGTTTCAGGCATCTTCCTATTATGAAAGCAAGGTACTTTGCTGGCAATTAAAGATTTTAACTGATAGTATTTTAACCTTGGGTGAAATACCAACTCACTCTTTTCGATAATACTGTCTCTAAAACCTCACTTATACTCCTCAAGTACAGAGAGATAACTAAAGACTCACACTCAAAAAGGAAGAGAAAAAAGAATGAAGCAGGTCCCATTTCCATTATGACTTTTCCCTTAATTTCATTCCTCCATAGATCACGAATTCTGTCAAATATTATGCCTCACAAAAATGGGAATACATGAGTAATTCACTGAATGTTTAAAGGGACAATTGCACATATTGAGTTTTTCATTATGTGAAAAAATGTTGGTGAGCTGTCTACAGCAGGTCTTGCTCCCAGATGGGAGGGCATAGTAGGTTAGAGCTGATCTGCATGCCTGGGAAGGAGCCAGATTGGAATAAAATAATTATATTAACCACTCTTGATCCTTCTCACTCCCATCTGTCTTGGATCTGAGGCCAAATGGTTTAGCTCTGCAATCTTGATCTGTCTGAACAACCAACAGGCCTTTAAAAACAAATGCTGAACACTGAATAACTATTAGCTAATGTTTACATTGCAGAATTTGTAATCATCACGTTTAATGCTGTACAAATATAAAGTACAATTATGCTAATGTATGTGTCACCCATTTCAAAAGGTCTACAAGGTAAGACACTAAGGTTGCCCATACACAGAGCTGTTCTGAATCTATTTTATCTAGAACCTATATCCTTTATCTCCATCTGAACACTTTAAAATGTGATGTTCTCTGGGTGGATGATTTTTCACCGAGCTTCACACAGTGTTCATTTTCCCTTATCAGTACAAGTGACACTGGTGCCAGCAGTATCCAGCCTCTATGAAAATACATTTTTACACCCACTGAACTGTATTTGCATTCTTGTGAACACAAAGCATTGCATCTGCATCAGAAAATACAGCATTCCAGTCAAAACAGATGTGGTCCTTCCCCAGCTTTCACAGCATTTGGTTAGGAAACAGTTTCTGGCTGTGTGACTCTGCCTTTAAAAGGAAACATGGGTCACTTTGTTAGAAATGGAGCTGAAAACTGCTCATGTTGCATGCTCTTGTGTGCACCTGGGCAAAGAAAGGCTGAAGAAAAAGAATCCTGTAAGCTACACCAAGGAGCAGTTTATTCACAAGGCAACTAGAAAGCCTGTAAATTCCTGGCAGACAAGACATTGCAAATATCCTGCATAGTTATTTTAAGAGAAACCATAAAAAAAAAAAAGAAAAGAAGAGGTTAGTATCACCAAAATATATGTTGCAAAGGAGACCAAGGCATCAGATAAATTGCAGTTTTTGGCCTGCATTGAAGAGACTTCCCTCAAGGCCCAGTAATTGCTACATTCTACTGTTTTAGAAGGATGGCAACGAAACAGGTAAGTTAAATGGTAGAAAACATCTCCATACAAAGAAATTACACTCTTGCATAAAACCAGGACACTCTTTCTGGAAGATCTGTGTATATTCATGTAGAAAGAAAGAACCAAACATAATTACTTGCAGTGCTACCATTCATATAATTACAGTTGTGAAAATATGTGAAATGAGACAAAACATTTGCTGGGCTGTTTTGTTTTTTTTTTTTAGAAGGACTGACAAAACATGATAAAAATAAAAATAATCCTACCAATCTAGAAAAGAGCAACTTCTGCTCTGACACATGCACATAGCTTTGAAGAAATTTTGGCTCTCCTGCCAAATGCACAGAGACTTAGTTTTTTTAATACTCTCTATCCTAGGTTAACACACAGCCTGAGGAGTAAAAGTCATGCTTGAAATATTTCAGAAATACATTATTAATCTTTGCTTTCTTAAGTCTTTGTCTTCTAGTTCAGCAGTTTTCAATATCCTTCCAACATAAGAATGCCAGAAGCATTCTCAGGGGGAAGATGAACCAATTTCCCATACTTTGATTTTTGTAAAACATTTGCAGATTTTCTTTCTTTTGTCACTTTTCAATGACTCCTTAAAAGAAGGCTGAAGTCCCCCAGTTTCGCAGTCCACATCCTGAAAACTACTACTCTAGACACTTTCAGGTTTAATATGTTGTTGATGTGTTTCTCTGTCCTTGTGTTTTTTAAGCAGCTGATGCTCAGAAGTAGGTCAACATGTGCCAGCAGCTCATGATCTGGAGAAAAGTAGATGCTCTGGATCATGCTCCACCATGGCTGTGGGAGTCCTGGTCCATTGAGGGTCTGTTTCTCAGAGCACACCAGCACACAGACATACATGCTAGCAGAGAACACTCTTTTTTAATCACAACCAAATATCTGCTTCCTGTTTACAGATTTACAAGCTGAGTAAGCCATCAGTGTTGAGCAGATTTTTCCAGAAGAAAGAAAATTTTTTGGGGACAGCAGGATTCAAGCCTATCTTCTTTAATGAGGACTCCCAGCCTCATCTGCAGTGACCTTCATGGCAGGCCTCCCACCGACTTCAGCTGGGTCAGGGTTTTGCTTTGAAAATTGTGTGCTGGAACATATCTCTTTGCTCAAAAGAGTGTTTACAATTTGAGGGATATGGAACTTGCCCACTTAATGTAGAGGGCTTTAAAATCCCTAAGCGGTTCATTTCCCAGTGTTAACTTCCCCGACGTAATGCACCACATTGTAACCTCAGACACAGGAGTTCAGCCATCTGTGACCAAGACCCAGATTTGCAGAGAATAAGAGGGGTCTGAACTGACATTAAGTTATGCATATTACAACATTACAAAGTTCTTGGTTTAAAGTTTCATTTTTTTCCCCTGGATGATGGAGAAATACAGTTTGAGGTTGCCCAATGTTAAGACAAATATAACAGAACAGCAAGCTGATCTCTACAGTTTTTCAATGTGTGGTTATTTTCTGTACCCCCAAGGGACTCACTATCCATATCCTTCCAAGACCAGTATTAGCCATATGCTTAGGGGATAAATGGTTTGATTACTGTAAGCATCTTGTTTAATCTACTAAGTCATGCAGTTGCACATGGTGGTAAAAATACAAAGATTTTATCTTTGCAGGTTTGTTGAAAAGGCACCAGATATTACAAGCTATCTCCACTTTGCTCATTGGAAAAGCAAACAATAAGTATAGAGATAAAAACTTGTATTCTTGATGCCAAAATAGGTTTGTTATAATCTATTTAATTTTCAGCAATGATTAAAAAGTATGTAAACATCCATTTGAGCTCTAGAAAAACTAACTGCTACTAAAACACAAGTCTGTTATTCTCCACCAGCATATAGACACACAAGGGTCTATGATCAGCAAACTAACTATATTTTGATAAATGGATTCTTAACCAAAAGTGATAATTTCCTCACTCTTCAAAAAACCCTGAAAATGAGTTTTTATTACTTTCACTTTCAGTCCTCTCTACTAGGTTCTTTAACGACATGAATGCCATTATCTCATTTCCTACTGAGTTGACCTGAGACTTTAAAATCAGAAATTACTTGCTCCTGCAGAAAAAATAACTGTGATAAGAAGCACAGCTCTATTGTTTGTATGATGTTCCAGATGCTCAAATTAATCAAATAAGAAGAAAAGGTGGTTTTTAGGGAAACACTTACTTGCTATTTTGTCAAAACCTGTGCATTCCATTAGCACTAAACAAAACTTCAGCAAGTACCAGTCAAAATGCTATGTTTCCCCCACCCAGAGTTCTAAAGTTACAGATGTAAAGGCAAAAAAAGGTCTCCTGAACAGAAGAAAGACTTAAATTCTTTTAGAAATGAGCTGCACTTACTAACCATAACTGCAAAGATTAAAAAGCTTCTTTTTTAGTTATCCTCTATTAAAAATACTGAGCTTTACTTTTAGACTAAGCTTGTCTAGCTTCAAATCCAAGCATTAAGCTTGCTTTTGCAATACTGTGGCCTTCTAAAGGCTCTGTCAAAGGTTGTCAGAGATTGTTCCTGCAACCCGGGAGTTCCACTCAGCCACACAGTTACCGCATCTCTGTGTTCTGTCAAACCACAATGAGATCTTCTACTTTGTTGCGACAGAAAAAAACTTTTAAAATTACTGGTTCTTTAATCACTTTAACACACTTCTGAAGTAAAGGTTTAGTATACATTATGCTACCTTTGTTCTCCTGCATTCTTAGACAGTTCTGTCTCCTTGGGAAACCCCAGGGTATGTATGATGCTCCTTCCTAGAGTGCTATTATAGGGACTCCCAGAGCACTCAGATGAATTCTCATTTTCATCCTCTCAGTAAATTTATAATTTGAATCTGTTGCAGTGATACAACATTAAACACATTGTATGATGATTTGGGCATATTCATTGACAGTAGTCCATGAATTTCCTGGAAAAGAAGCAAAGTCAGGAATCTACCAAATAACATCCTCTAACCATTGAGCTGATCTCTAACAATCTGCTCCATTTGAAGCTATATTTTAAAAGTATGAATAAATATTCTGTTCAGTTTGCTGGAGTTGAAACATCTAACTCAGCAAAGATAAAAAGTGTGATTTCATAATGATAGTTTAGTCAAATATCTTATAATCTGGCACTACTTGTAGAGGTCACTAGGCATTTCTGAATTGCCCTGCTATCTTTTTGAAAGCAGTCTTACCTCAGCTGAATGAAAATCAAATACACTGTGTACCCCAAAGGAGGAAATCAACTACAACTACCCTTTCCTGGCAAATCATGTAAATTTTTTAACAATTTACATCTTTCTCCATCTTTCTTGCATTTTCCTCACAAGTGCAACAGTCTGTTTTCCTCACAAGTGCAGCAGTCTGGTTTCCCCCAGCTGTGATTTCTCCTCTGCTTTGACTTTTTAAAATCCTCAGAAAGGATCCTCAGGATTAAATATGAAAAGAGGTGGGGGCAGGGTATCATTCCAAAGAGAAGATTGTGGAGATTAAAATGTAATGTAATAAAACAAGTCTTTTAGAATTATGCACTGAGGCATTTAACTGTAAGCAGACCATTCCATAGCTTTTATTACAGTGGACTCCCACCCGTAAATGAAAATCACAGAGAACATGCAACTTTAACACTGAGATTTTTCCCTTATTACATCTAACTACCAGAGACAGCAGTTACCTCCACTGGTGCTCTGCCTTTGGCCCCCTTCTGAGATTTGGGCCATTAAATTAGTTCCATATGACAGGGCTTGGAATGTTGAAAATCAATCTAACTTATGATTCTGAAGCTTAGTTTTGCTTAAAGAGTCATATATCAAAAGTTTGCAGCTGAATCCCTTTCTCTGCTAGCTTCAATCCAGGATCATATAAAGCTAATTTAAACACTATGAGAAGATTGTAACATAAGCTCTTTCTCTGCATTCATTTATTTTTCAATGTGAAGGAGTTAAGGGAGAAAAACCTTTTAGAAGGTACCAAGCAGTAATAAGGTATTAATTGCAGAGATCATCAGAAAGAATGAAGATTGCCTGATTGCTGTTTATTTACACAAGTCATTTACTATACAATTCAACAGTTCGTTTTCAAGCTTTCCTCTCCCTTACAAGACACACTGATCTAGTTACTGAAATCCTAGCCCTATACTGAATGTTAGCTTTTGACATCATTGACCAGTCCTCCAAAATACTTCAGAGTAAAGAAAACTGACCAGTTTTGTTTGTTTATTCCAGCCTCTCTTGCACTGAAATCTCCTTGCCTAGGAAAAAAATTATATACCAGCATTTAAGTGCTCTTGATATAATTTTTCCAGTGGCCATGAAGACGATGTGTTCATTTTTTTGGTTAATTAATTCTATGTGATCATTTCACTGAAAGGAGCCTTACTCTCCATTTTAAAGGTCTTCTTAGTAAGATTGAAAACAACATAATAAGGGATGTATAAATATTTGGATATTCTGTTGTTTATTAAACAGAATACAAGTCATGCTTTTTTTTTTTTTTTTTCCCTTCCCTGTCGTCCTTCTTTGCACTACCCAGAATTAATTTATGGTCTGAGGGTTAATAACAAGCAATCATTTATTTCAGAAGAAATGTGATCATTACTAAGCCATTCCATTGGTTAAAGAACCTCTGCTTTCTTTATCCCATCTGAGTTGAGGTAATTGCCTTAGGCTGCAGGCAGGAGAATGGGAAGCAGATGAAGCATGTTGAAGATTAACCACACAAAGAAACTGCCTAAACAAAGAGAGGGCTCTGAGAAGAGGAGGAGAAAAATTCTCTCAGCCTAAACAGGCATGCTGGGAAAGAAAGTGCTTGTAGCTCTTCACTACTTTGTATCCACAAAAAATGAAGAAGAGTGTCATCAGCAATTCCTGTGGGCTAATCTGTGCATATGTTAGCAAACTGGGCTTGCAGGCACTTCCTGATAAGGAAGAAAATGCCACTGTGACAGACCACGAAGGACACCAGTCATTATCCCAAATGCTGATATGAGGAAGGTTGTTTAAAGGTGAAGCTCCTCCTCATTTTTTGTCTGTTTACACTCACATTGAAGACCAGAGGAGTCTATTTAATCATGTTAGAGACTCAAATCTGCAGAAACCCCTTCAGCCACAATTACCCCTATACATTCCACTACCCCATATATCCTAAATGCACTAGTGGCTTTTATCTGTTTCATATGGGATTCACTTTATTCAACTAAAGAAATTAAAGTTTCAAAAAGTTTAAACTTTGGCACTGCTCACTCTGGCTTCTTTTGTAGTCAAATGAGAGAAAAAGAAGAGATTTACATGACTTTATAGAATCATGGAATGGCATGGGTTGGAAGGGACTTTAATGATCATCTAGTTCCAACACCACTGCAGTGGCCAGGAACATCTTCCACTAGACCAGGTGGCTCAGAGCTGTTCGACCTGTCCTTGAACACTCCCAGAGATAGGACATCCACAACTTCTCTGGGCAAAGAATTTCTTATGAAGAATTTTTTTCCTAAACAAGAAAACTTGTCTTAGCCATCTGTCTTAGAAAGAGATGAGCTACTCTCAGAGATGCTCACTTCTTCCTACTGACTGTAAATGAAGACTATTAGTGAGTAGTACAAGCTTCAAAGCCTAATCTTGAAGCACCTGACTGAAGGAAAAAGACATCCTGGTATACAAGCAGGAAGTTAAATTTCTCCTAGAGAAAAGTCTGTCCCATACTTTTCCAGCAGACCAGCAGTGTCACCGTGTGTGTCCAGCTGGCTATCTTGATATTAATAGTAACAGTAGTGTTTTTATTAGTAGTTTTCCCATGAAAAATCCATAATGCACTTGCTGATGCTCACTGGTAGTGATACCAAGTCGAACTGAAACTGTGGTAGTATTGGCCATGGAGCAGCCTCTAGCAAAAAGTGTCCACCAGCAGACCCAGGGTGACAATTTTGGAAATCCTCTGGGTGGAGACAAACCTTTGGAAGTCCTACAGACATGCCAGGGACATGCAGTCATGTTCTTTAAACTTCATTATCCTTATGGGTTCAGTTGCTGCCATTCAGTCACTAGCTACAGGACAGAGCTTTATTCTGAAAGTCTTAACTTACACCACATTAAATAATTTGCATTCAATTTTTTTTTTTAAAGAACTATTATTCCTGGATTTATATAGCTTAGAACTGAACAGAATGATCACTCACAGAGCAAAACAACACTCTTGGAAATAAAAGGTTGGTTTAACTACCTCCTTTGCTATTTTTAGGCTGGAATATAAGTAGGAGTGATATTCTAGCACTTCATTAGCAAACATATGCCATTGCCTGTTTCTTTCCCAAATTAATTAAACCTTACATCTATTCCTCAGTTACAACAATAGAAATTAATTAAATCTTACATCTATTCCTCAGCTACAACAATAGAAATTTTCACAGACAACTGAGGTAGACCTTTTGAAGTTGTGCTAAAAGCAGTAAAAAGTTCAAGCATCAAGAGTTCTGTTATTTTTAACTGATAGTAGAAAGCTCTGTCATACTTGTGTTAAGAAGGAAAATACAAACCAAATAGTAGTTCCACTGAAGTCCTGCAAAAGCCATATTAGTCTCTTCATGGACTTTAACTGTTTTTGGATCAGGCCATCATTAAACATTTGTCCATATGTACTATCACACATCCTTGACTTCTGACTTTATCTCTATTTGGATGATTTCTTTGATATAACTGGGCTGGACTCATCTTCCTCGAGGCTTCAGTTCATGCAGAAATGGACATAGGATTTAGGCTGTCTAACTGGGATATCACCATGTTAGAAAGAAGGCACATATCAAAGTCATATAATATGGGGATTTTCAGTGATCCTTATGATACAACATTCTGCTGAGACAGTGAGTGGTCTGAGATGAACTCTTGTCTACCAAGAGAGAATGTCAAATCTGTTCATAACATTGGGATCAGAAGCATATACCTGGATTCATTCTCCTGGGATGAGGATGGTTGGATAATGTTACACCACTAAACACCAGATGTGTCAGTGCAATGTTTCCTGCACTCAGGCTTTGTATTTGTGTAAGTTTCCCTTGAGCTTGTTTTAAAATGTGTTTCTGTGATTGACACTTCAAAACAGTGATTACCCGCTTCATTTAAAAATCGCATTACTTCAATAATCTCTTTTTATACACTGATTGATTATGTCAAAGCATATAACAGCTTTCTCTTCTATTCTTGCTGAAGATACATTTCTGACTTTTATTCAGTAAAGGACTAAGGCAAATCTAAACAATCAGCTGACGTTTTATTAGATCAATGCAATACATTTCTTCACGAGTTTTTCTGAGCTCAAGATTTCAAATATTTGAGCAAATGAATGAAATCACAAATCTTGCCATCTAGTAGCAATACACATTTTTATGATTTATAAAAAATAGTTTCAACTGTTTAGGACCACCAAAGGTGTACACATCACATAGTCACTTTCACAGAAAAGTCAATGATTTCTCTGTCAGCTGATATGTCACTTTGGAGTGCAAGTACTCATTTACTTTTTAAAGTATCATAAGCATTAACATTAAATGTCAGTATTAAACACTCAAAATGAGATTTTGTTTTTGTTTTCAAAAACATCCTTGATCCGTTTACATACCTTTCCAGTTTCACAGTGATCTTCATTTGCTTGTTTTCTTTCAGATCACACTAAACTGTAGACTTATCTCTTGGCAGGGCCCAAAAGCCTTATTCATCTGTGGAATATCACACAAATGTTGAAGTGTATTTGACCTACAGTACCCGAAATGTAAGATCTGGGTGCCTGAAATTCTTCTTTTGTGAAATTGCTTATGCCAAAATATGCAGTTCTCCAGGGGGTTGTCTATTATCTCACTGGTGTCTACCAATTGTAGAAGAACTGTTCCATGGCCTACTTTTTCCTAGTTCTCCATAATTATGAGGCTTCTCTTTCCTCCCATAGTGATGTTTTAAAAAGTAAAATCTGTTTCTGTTATGCATTTTCTTGCTGCATGCCTTTATTGCTGCTTGAGATTAAGGACCAAAGATGGCATGTTTTTGATTTTGATTTGAGGACATATGGTATCTTTTGCATCGCTATTTTGCCTGGGGCATTCAAAGTGCCCTACCAGATGAGTGTATGTGTGCTTCTGACTCTTGAATATGAAGAGAGCTGTTTGAACAACTACAGCCAGCTCTATTGTGTTCATAGCAAACTCTGTGAAGTTCCTTTCAGCTACATGTCACTTCTAGTTTACATTGTCTGAAATGTTAACAATGATAGATAGTACTAAGCTCTTTTCAAAATTCTTGCTCAATCATAAGCTGATATCCAAGGCTGGCTGCACATAATTTTTAAAGTATGATGACATTTTCAACAAGTGTGAAATAATCTTCATGAGCACATTCAGACAGCTTTTGGACATTCAGAAGTTTTATTTTACACTGTATATTCGGCACTGCTATTTATCTATGTGGAAAAAAAGAGTGATCCAGACAAATCTGCCATATGAAGACAAAAATGAGGTGCCCAGTGCCTTGCTTACAGAGAATAATACTGTTCTGTTTCACACCATTGTCAATTTGATTGTTTTTTTACAAAAACTGGCAGTGCTTGCTTTAACAGAGAAGCTGTCTTAATTGTTCTGCAATAACTCCCCCATGTGGGCATTCAATTTTACTCTATATTTTGTTTTCAAAACAGGAAAGCTGACTCTAATATTAGTTTTTCTTTTGATTATAGTGACTTTTGTATACACACAAATTTTCCTGGCACACCTACTGTGTATGGGAGTCTTGGTTACTCTCCCTGTGTCAATAAAATCCAGAGCATATCACCTGTGATAATATCAGCATGAGCAGACAGTTTTGAAGCATGATTCCAGTAGATGAGAATGAGCTGAATTGCCCTTACTGGCAAAAGAAGACTAAAAAGTAATCTTTTCCTTTGATTGAACTGGTTGACTCTGACTGTTCTGGAAGATTCAGTTGACCAGACCAGCTTTACCACAGTTTGTTTACTAAAGCTAGGCAAACCCTGCTTGCTGTTAACAGGTGCAAGCATGTCTTAATCAGCTCAGTCTTTGTAGTACTGGTTAGAGCTCCCTTGTTCATGCTGTCAGCACTGCTCATTCCCATGGAGATGAACTGGTAGTGTAAACTATTTGGAGGGCACATATGACTTTGGAGCTTTAGAGGATTGCAGACTTTCCAAAACTCTGTTTAGTCATTACAGCTATGAAACTGCATATCAAAAGCTTAATGCAGTTAATTAATAGTTTCTAAGGACTTTGTGAGAATAAATACTGATATTTTTCTTCACTTCAGCAAAAACTAAAGTCTAACTGACAGATTACTGACAGAAGTCTGAAAGACTATGCCGTGTTTCTACTGACAGTAAGTTGTATAAAAGGAGCCTCCTCAGCAGCCTTTTACCTGGGCACAAAAGTGAGTTGGCATGAAGTCATCCTCCAGTTTGTTTCCCTCTTTTGAGCTGGTTGATTAACAATGGGCTAAAGGTAGATAGGAGAAAGGCTGAGTAAACAAAGCCATTTGTCAAGCAGAATTCTCCCCTGTGGCAGCTGTTTGACCTATAGGGGACTTGTCCTATGTATAATCAGGAAGAAACTTGTGAAACAGCTCTTCTTGTGTGTTCACTCGTCCCTTAAACTTATTTTATCCATGAGTTAAGGTTCCAAGATGCCACCAATAAAGGCAGTTTACATTCTCTTCTCAGATGGACCAGTCACAGGAACTTCCACCACCTCTCTAGGACAGCTTTTTCATGTGATTCTAGGCCATATGCAAATGTTGATCACTTATGTCTTCTTTTCAAGGCAAAATAAATGAACCACCCTGTCTCATTCCTTTGCCTCTCTAATCATTGTCCAAACTCATACCCTAGATTTGTTCTTTGATGTATCATGATTACTTGTTAAATATGCATATTTTCCCTGTCATTTGTATATGTGTGTGTATATATATATATCTCTATTATATTTATCTATTGCTATCTATCAATACATAATTTGCCTAATGTAATTTTATATCTGTAACTTTCTTATACGTGCAGCTTCTCTTAAATGAAATGGACCCTTTACAAGTTCTTGTTAAAGTGAATTGAATATTTTTTAGAAATGTTAAAAATGAAATTTTTTAGTTCTTAAGGTTATATCAATTTGGTAAATTCAGGGTAGACATTTCTCATACGTTTGAAAGTAACTACTCTAGTGCATTTACACTTATACCAACACTTGGATTTTCTGGTAAGTTCATGACAAGGTTGAAACTCCCCTTCCAAGGACTAAATGAATGTCTGAAATATCAAACAGAATGCTAGGGACAGCCCCTCATGTTTGAGTGTTCAATGATGTATAAAAATGTGAATAATGTATCATAATCTGGGGATAATAAGGTGAAAAAATTCCTAGTTTGCTAACTAGCAGATGCATAGAGTGGCTTTCCTTTCATGGGAGCTGGATTGGTACTGTCACTGGCTGAAGGACAGGCACTGAAGTTTAGGGTTAATACTTAATGTAAACTTCAGCAATATTACTGTGTTTCAAGTGATAGCCAAATTACTAAGTATACCTGAATCATCACTTGTTAATTGCTGTAATTAAATAAATAATACATATTGCATCTTCCTGTCATCTGTCTGTTAAAGATATTCAAGTATTTTCTAATCATTTAGGGAATTCTTTAACACAGAAGTGAAATATCAGCTTAAGAAAGGGGAATTTGTTAATATGTTGAAGTTGGGGGGCAATATGTATTCACATTAGTCACTGTAGCAGATCAGAAGCTTCAGAGGTGAAGTTCCCTAAGTGTCCTGTGGAGTCAATGAAGAGATACATGCCTCTGTGACCTGATTCAGAGCACTTAATTTAGATGCCTATACATAGACAGTTGTAAATCCTCCACAACCTTCATTTTGCATTGTATTGATGGCTCTGCTGTTGCACAAGCAGGAAGATATTCTCAAATGAATTCCCCCATTTCTCACATTTGACTAGTTTAGTTTGTTTTTCAACTGCAATCAGAATTTTCTTTCCTTAACATTTGAAATTGTTTGGCCTAGTAACACTTTTAATTGCTTCTTATACTTTAATATGACCTTAGTAGAAACACTTATTGTGCGTCATAACGTTCACTTTTATTTTACCCAGAATGCTGGACTTTATAGTAAGAGTTATACTATTTGGCTTTTTTTACATAAATATATAAAATATAGTACAACTTTTGCTTGTGCTACTACCAGTCCTAAGGAAATCTCTCAGGCAGAAACAGACCCTCAGATAGGAAAGTATGCAGGAGCTCTTCTCACTGTCTAACAAATTTTTTCTCTCTTTAAATTCCCCAACTTCTCTAGTGTAAGGGCCAACCATGTCCTGGGAGGCATCAGGCACAGCATCACCAGCTGGTCAAGGGAGAGGATTGTCCTGCTCTGCTCTGCACTGGGGTGGACTCACCTGGAATACTCTGGGCAGTTTTGAGTGCCACAGTGTAAGAAAGATATTAAGCCATTAGAGACTGTCTAGCTGTTAGCAGAAGGTCTCTGCATACTGCAGAACAAGGCACTGACTTCCTGCTTCCAAATTATGGGAATTTTCATTCCTTACCTTTCAGTCTGACTAACAAAGTCAAGTAAAATCAAACACTTGGGTCATTTTAGTGTCATTTTACTCAGTAATTTTATCAATGACATCCATGAGGAACCCAGTAGAAATCAGGTTTCAAACTGAGAGAATAATATCCCATATATTTGTTCTGCTCTCTTTAATAACACAAAGTGCCAAATTTTATCCAATGATCTGCAAACCAACACTGTGAACTTTTTCACAAAGCTTATTTTTTTGTACTACCTGGTGTGATGTTTGACAAGACAGGTGCTGTGAATGACAATATTAATGCCAACCAAATTAATTCTCCTTACAGGTACCTGTTTCCCAGCTAAAACAAAAGGCCAGAAATTGTTCATTGCTTACCTAGGGAAGTATCACTTATTGTGTAGAGAA
Source organism: Sclerurus mexicanus (assembly GCA_013396755.1). NCBI lineage: Eukaryota > Metazoa > Chordata > Aves > Passeriformes > Furnariidae > Sclerurus > Sclerurus mexicanus. The sequence goes on from VWZF01005577.1 coordinate 103,023, forward strand.
GACAGTATTGATCTGATGGCCATACAGGTGGAGAAATAAATTTTAAAATGTCAGGAGCGAAAATAAATGGGCTAATTATAAAGTAGATGAACATTGCCTGGTCACCACCCTAATTTTAACACCAACCTATCACAAAAATTCTCTACTAAAAAAAAAAAAATTAAAAGTAAAGAAATAACACTAATGGTAATGTGTCATTTCATAATCATCACAAAAAGTACATCTGTATGACCTTAAAGACCATTTTACTGACAGAAAAGCACTGGCATTTTTTTTATTTTTCTGTGAGTCATCTACTCTGTGGTGAACTTAGACCAGCAGAATTCAGTGGCTTTATATCAGTGTGAAGGAACAGCTCACAACTTCTGCTGTTTCACAGTACTTTATTTTCCTTTACTGTACAGAAGTCATTGGTTGAAATGAACTTCACTGGAAATGACATAGCAAAAAACTAGCACCAAAAAAAATCTATTACAGTGGATCTTAATCACAAATTACAAATTTCATGACAAAATCTCCTTACTGTCACAATAGGAAAAGATCACTTACAATACGTTGAAGGTCTGGTCACAAAAGGAACAGCTGTCACTCCATCTGGTGGGAAAGTTACTATGCTCCATACCTGCTCCATACATGGATGACAAAGGTTTAATTATTTCAAAAATAAATATGGGAGGTACAGATGTTAATTCATATTTTCATGTGTGTTTGTCTGAAAAGAACCCACTGAAGTGCCAAACATCAGTCATTTGTGAGTCCTCCCTTCCAAATAAGTATTGTTTCTATAGGTGGTAGTAACTGAAGAATAAAATGAATTTTTTAACCAGGTTCTGCTAAATAACAACTCCATCAGCTACTAAGTACTTTCCAATGTCTCAGTCAATTTCATTTTAATTCTGACACTTCTGCAGTTTTCCATAAAGATCTGTTCTAAAAGAAGAAATTCTTGCTGTATTGGCCTAGGTGAGGATCCAGAAGTGATCGTCAGATAATCCTGTATTATTCATCAAATTATTCACTCTAGTGAAAATGTGATTGAAAACTGCTTCAAGAGCTAAACATGATCAAGTGTCTAATGGCTTAATTTTTAATAATTGTGTTTTGATTTTCTAGGCCTGAAAGTCCAGCACTGTTGGCTATCTTGACAGGGTACCTAAGCTCATAAAGGACATTTTAACTTGTATGTCTTCTTAAATGCAATGACATCAACCAAAGCTACACAGAAACTGGTACTTCCTCCTAGGTTGGTAAGACACAGTTGTCTAATTTTTTTGGAAAGTCTGGCAGAAAATACTCCCAGTCAATACTCCCAGTCTTGTTCAATGACACTGTTACCATATTCTTACTTCATTTTTCATATTTCTCCCACCCAACTGTATTGATTGTCATTATTTGGTTATTTCCAATGGATAGTTATTCACATACATACAAACCAAAACTTGGGGCCACCATTTTTTTCATAGACAACAGTTTGTCTGTTGCTTGTCAATGAACTCAAGTACCTAATAAAAATTTATAAAGAATTTAAGATGGTGAATCATATTCTATGTTAGACATAAGTTGAGATAAATTGTTCATGAAAATTATGCCAAAGTAAAAGAAAAAATACCTGTGGTCTCGCTTTCAGATAGTTTTACAGCTCAGTGACTATAGAGTTGCCTCAATTACTTTAAAAATACCTATTTATAATTTCTGAATATGTGAAGAGTTTGATCCTGTGCTTTCAAAATTCACTTCTCTGGTGTCTCTTGGTTTCACCCCAAATAAATAAATTACTTGCCTCAGCGTTCCTATAGTCATCTGTTTGGAAAAATTCTAGCAATTGTCACTAAAATGACAATATTTAGCAATTAAAATTTTGAAACACTGTTGTGCCAGGACAAAACCAGAATTTCTCAGGTTTCAGCAGTTGTGTAACAGTCTAAGCTTTTTCTATGGTCCATGGAGAGCATCAAGAGCTTTCCATCCATCACTACAGATAAAAAGTTTGGCACCTAACTTTTAGACCATTGATGCCCATACAACAAATGCTATCCATAATGTAGAGTTTATTTAAGGGAGTACACACTGGTTTATTAAATAGTCTGAAAGCAAGCAAAACCCAGTTTTATGCTTGTTCATAGTCTCTGTCACCTTTTTGAAACACCTGTAGAAAAAAGATTTTCACACATTCTTTTATTTTTTCAGTCACTATTGGTATAATGAGACAGATTTTAAACTATCTGTAACATGGCCTTACATTTCTTACTCTCATAGTTGTGTTGTGAGGACATTTTGTTTCATGCTAAGAAATATAGTAAAGACCATACATTATACAAACTTTTTTGCCACTTGCCTTTGACCCTGCTATTATGGTGCTTGAAACATAATTTAATTCCTGGAACTCTCTTGGATTCTAAATCTTTGCTCTGAGCTTTCTCTTTTCCTGAAATAGGAGTCTGGATTTTGTTAAAATGTCTGTGAAAATATGGTATTGCAGTGAATTTCAGAGTGTGGGATTTTGCGTACTTTCAGAAATGGAGAGCAAGGAGTGAAATAACTCACATAAATTACAGCTGCTAATTGATGCAACAGGCATGTCCAGCATGATCTGATGGTTCACAGATACTTACCCCTCTAGCTAAGTGCAATAACATTATGTTACAAATTCTGTCTTGTTTTTCTTCTTGGGTTTGTGCTCTTAGCAGCACAATGCTCCAGCATCAACCATAGGCTTGGTTCATGTACAGTCTGCTAATTATAGTACTCATTTTCTTAGCAGATGAGAAATATTAGTTCACATTCCTGTGTCTGACAAGTTTGCAGTCCAGCTTTCCTGCTGCTGAATGAGTGTTCCTGCCACTACATGAATGAAGGAGAGGTAAGAGGTTAAGCTGCATTCAAAGCCCCTCCAAGGTACCTTTGTGTTCCTACAATGCTTCTGACAAAGTTGTAATAACTTATAATTAATAATATAGAATATTGTGACTTTTTTTTTTCTTTTCATTTCTGGTGGAGAATGCTCAGTGCTGTCATGGTCTCCAAATGTGGACAGGTGACACAGGTTTATAAAATCACTATCTGCTTGTGAATTTCAAAACTGCTAGCCTTTTCTCCCTAGGCATTAAGCCATACTCCTCAGAGAATGGAAATCACAGTCATCAAGAAGCTGTGTGCTAAAACACGCTGATTTTTTTTTTTTTAACACTGATATTAATTAGCTTTTTCTTTGCCATAAATAATATCACATGGTTTAAATCAAGCAAAGTGGTTTTAAATCTTCATTACACTGATTTATTTTGTTCTTCAAGCCAGATTCTAAAGCCAGGAGAGGATCATAATGGAGAGTTACATGTGCAAGAAAAGACCTAATAGGCCAATTTCTTCAAACAGTTGATACCACAACATAACAACCTCCCCTCTTTCAGACGTACAATTTGAAGTACTAATTGAAAAATTTAGTCTATTTTTTACTGCTAAAATAATTGGAAAAATTACCCCTTAAGCAATCTTAAAGTAAAAAATAGAGAAGCAAGTATTCTTAGTTGCTTTTAAAAATTAAAACTGTATTTCCTTATTCTTAGAGCACCTAGCACTTGTCAGGCACATTTCTGATTGGCATCATGCAAAAGCTGTGTGATGTGAAGGCGTTCAGAGCAGTGAGGTCAAATCAGTCCCACCTCACAGAGAATCAGTGAGGAGTTATAGAACCTCTTGCCACCTACTCCACATGGATCTATGGCATTGGTTCCTACTGTCATGTTGTGGATAGCACCAACAGGCATCAGAACTGTTATCAGAATTCCAGTGTTTACTTCTGTAGCATACATTATTTTGACAAATGCTTCATCTTTGGAAGATGTGTTTTAAGAACTTGTAGGGAACTCACAGCAGAAGAACTGAGAGATAAATTTTCTGATGGGATTCATCTGACTAAATGACTAAAAGGAAATATCTATGTCTGTAAAGATCTGAGTTCCCCTTTGTACAGAGGAATATAGGACCTCACTGGACATGATTCTTCTCATTCTGAAGCAGACACTAAAGTAGAACTGTCATGTTCTGTTTTCCCTGACTGGTGTGACTTCATAGATGCTTATATAAAAAATTTTAAAATTAGGTGGGACAAAATCTAGCATCTGGCTTTCCAAGCAAAACCCTTGGATCTGATCCACAGTTCATCATGCAAGGCTGTTTATTCAGTTCTCTGGGTCAGAGATCATTGCTGTCTCAAGGAAAGATATAATGTAACAAAGCATAAGTGTTGGATTTCTTGAGTTCAGTTGCCAGAACCTTCTCAGAATTGTGCCACAGCTATGGGAATACGATAGGAATGTAAAAAAAGCATTTTCTCACATTAGTCATTCACTGTACATTTGGTTATTGGCCATTTTAATTTAAAACCTTGATTTAGTAAGAGAAAACTGACTAAATCAATCTTTCTTTATTTAGTTAGGGAAAACACTGTTTTAACATATGGGAGCCTTGGAATCATTCCAGGAAAGGAAAAGTTTTGACTGAAGTCAGGCATATACAGGCTGTGTTTCAAAAGCATGGCTTGGGCAGGGACGTGCCTTTCTGACTTCTCAAAAAAATGTACCAACCCATGTGAAGAAGCAGCACTCACTTGTCCTATCAGCAATGTTAAAAATTACTTTGTGTAAACATTATCCATATGGCTCTTGGGTTACACAGAGCACACAATGTCCAGGTTTCCACGGATAGCAACAGATGTTCTGTGTCACCAAGAGAGTTCTCAGAACATGGCATGGCCAGGGCTTTTTGGAGAGATCAAGAAAATACATGCTAGTACCAGCCAAAAAAAAATTTCTTCTCTTCCAAACTAAGCCCATGTTTTGAATGTCAAATGTTATATCTGTAAAGCAAATTTTTGAGGATTTCAACATATTTTGACTGTAGGGAGTTGTACCAACTGCAAGAAATATTACAGACTTGGAGATTATAGAGGGAATATGATCAAAATAGGCCAGGTTACACTTCTACCTGCTGTTTCAGCATTTAATTACCAAAACATCTTGATCTGGATCAGGAGAAGTGAGTAGCTTTTCATATAGAACTAAAGTCTGTTCCATCTTGACACTGCAATATCCTGCTTGGACCTGTAAGTTATATAACCAAAGATCTTCTCATGCTAGCTACAGAATTGTTTTGAGCTCCCGTCAGGGATGATGTTACACTGATTGTAACAGATCCCTAAAATCTTGGATTGATATAGAGTGTCTGATGGGGAAAAAAAATCTAAATCTGTTTTAGTTTGCTAATTGAGATCATATCTAATACAATAGCTTTAAACTGTAAATAAAATTCTTTATGCAATGTTTCCATACCTGATAACAGAACTCATCAATTTTGTTTCAATACCACTGCACCCAATATGTAGCAATAAAATTCCGGCTCTATATGAATAATTATTACTTATTACTGAATGTCATAGGTCAAATTTCAGTTGTCTGACCTAAGTGTAAGCATGTAGCTCCAATCTAAGTGAAAAATCATGGAAGCTGCATAGAATTTCTGTTCATCATG
>VWZF01005577.1:108581-144839 GCA_013396755.1 Sclerurus mexicanus
TCATGAAACGTGTTTTTATTAGATAATGTTGCTGCAGTGGTGAGAATATTTATGTGGAATGATATGACAAGTATGTCACATATCAGCTACAAATACAGACTAATAAATTGTGAGTTGTCTTAGGTATGGGATCAGTAACACTGAAGAATCTTAATGTGAAAAATGAACATCTCATATATTAAAAAATTCTAATAGCCAAAAAAACCCCCCAAAAAAACANAAGCTCAATAGAGTAGCAGAGTACCATGTTTTGTTTGCTTACTTGCTTTTTGAGATCAACAGGGCTTTAAAAATGTGAGCAAATTGCTCTGCTGAAACTCTTTTGACTTTCACCTAAAAAATTCAAATGTCTGGATACCCAGTCAACATTTAAAAGATGCAACAACAACAATGAAAACCCAGGGGAGGTAAAAAAGGGAATTTTCAAGAAATCCTAACTTTTGCTTTTTCATAGCCTAAATTAAGTCTTTTTATGTTTTCTACTCATTATGGAGAATTATGTACTGCAGTCACAATAAGGCAAAAAGTTTTTTCATTATTTGTCAGACTAATTTGTTTTTTCTAGACCATTTAGTAACAGAAAGATACAAGCTTTCTTAAATATCCTGTAATGGTATGATCTTATGAAATCCAGTACAGTTCAACCATAACCAGGAAAAACAAGCAATAAAGATAGTTTGCACTGTCAAAGAAACAGTGCAAATTTTTACTTCAGAACTGACAGTAACTGAATTTAAAAATATTTTTTATAAATTCTCAAGAACAGCAGAGGCTGAAAAGAAAAAAATTGCAAATAATAACCAGCATTACCCTTTTTGAGGCAACTGAGTTAAAACTGTGTATTGCAGATTATTCTGCATAGGATGAAATATAAGTAATAAGTATTGTAGGCACAAATCTGTCTGTATGCAAGAATGCACAAAACCAAATTTACCTGAACACAGGATATGCTAAAAATACCAGTTTCTCCACTTGACTCTCCAGACCTCTCTCAGTCATCATAGGTAAAAACATCAGCTATATCAAGCCCTATGGCGAAATTCAGAGCTGACTCCAATGAGACTGAGAGCCACAGAAGTGCTGATGTATTAGCCTCCTGACAATATGAGTGGTTCAAAATAATTGCTTTCCTCATTCAAAACTAAAAGACAGTGAAGCGTACTTGGTAAAAAAATCCATTAAAAGGAGTAACTGATGGTCATTATCTCTCTAATAATATTTAATTATTCATGCACATATACCATCAGCATTATGTTGGTCACAGGAACCAAGGCCATGGTTTAAATAGGCAAGTAAGATTCTGGAATGTTTCTACTTCTATGTACACAGTTTCAAAAACATCACAAGACCTTGATGCTGTGAGTAGTGTGTTCAGCCCTTTCTGAACACCATGCATAATAAGAGCTTGTCAGTTGTCTACCCAGGCTCTAATCCATCTCTGTCAACAGCAGTCTTGGCTACTTGGGTCAGTCATGTAATTTCCAGGGAATTTGAATTTTAGCTCCTCCACTGGACAGAATTTCATTGTGTGTTAAGCTAAACAGCATTCATTAGCTTATTGTATTTTCCAAGCCGGTCACTTTGTGTGGCAAAAAGAGGGAATGAAACTCATGGCTTAATACTGTGTGACTTCATGATTATGTGATTCTGTGAATTTATATTGGAAACACTGGACAGCACTGACAGCCTCCATATAACACTTCTTGACATCCTGTTTGAATTTCTGTAGGTATTATTCTTTGTGAAATGTGAAACTCCTAGGGCAGTTAGAGCATTTCTGGTCTCATACCAGTAATACCTCCAGCTGAGGCACAGGAAATTCAAATTGCTCCTCAAATTAAATCAGGGGAAGCCTTGATTTCTTGCTTGTCTCAAGCAAAGTTAATGGGAAACAGATTCACATTCCTGTCAGAACACTAAGTTGTATATTTATCTACTGCTGGCTTATCTTTCAACATACTGGGTTAAAATTATTTACTCTTTTTTTTTCCCACTTACTATTGTATTTAGATTAGTACTCTTTTGCAAAATACTAATGAAAATAAATGATCAATCTCTGTTAGTATTGATAGTTCTGATCATTACTGGAAAATTTAAACCGTTAACTAGATCAAAATGCAATTTGTGTCCTTGGGGAAACACAGTAGCAAAAGTACCATTCATGATCTAAATTGACACAAACTTATGAAAACCATAATGATTTGATGTAACAAAAGAGTCAATCTAGACTCAAATACAGTATTTTATTTTGACTCCAGCTAAAAAACATTCTCCTAAAATAAATCTCCCCCAACACAAAATGAAGATCTATATTTTTAACACTGTACCCACCCTCCCTCAGACCTTTGATATGAAGCTATACAATTCACCCATTGGAACTATCACTTCAGTTGCAATGAAAGAGGCTCCTTGGTACCCTTTATGAAAATTCCCAAGACAATGTTTTAGGTTTATCAGTTCGATGATTATATGCTGTACAAAATGTGAGCAGCTGCCAGTGACAATATCAGGGGAAAGTGCTACTTTCAAGCTGGTTTATATGCTTATGCTCAATGATTGTTTTTTCCTTTGCATTTGTCAGCGCTATAAATGGGCAGCATTAATATATTTCTTCTCCCTCTGAATAGGAGTGTATTAAAAAAAAAAAACAAACACCTTTTGCATTGTAAAAAGCATTTTGCAAGTATTTCATTGATGATCATTCTGCTTAGTGCATACTAGAGTCACAAATGATCAGGTACATGCTGGAGAGGAAACACAAAATGGAAAAATAACATTTCTTTAGTAAGCAAAGCTAGTTTTTTAAAATTCAAAGTCCTTCTGTGATTCAGAAACATGGACAGAAATTGTTTGTAATGGAAAACAGAGAGAAATCCGTATGTCCAGATTAATACTACATTTCATAAGTATAGTACGTATGATTCAGGTCTTAGCTTCCAACTATAGATGACTAATGGCCTGAATTCAGTGAGATTGTCCTCAAATGCAAACAAGTAATAGTAAGATTAATCAGGCTTATTTATATCTTCTTAAAGGCTAAATCAGGAACAGTTCACAACACTGAATGTCTCAGTGCTGCCCTGAAATGTATTATTACTGTGATACAAAAAAGCAGTGTTAAAAATCTGTCATTTCTGTAAACCTGACATTCATCCAGCTGTAGCAGTTCCCAAAGTATTTGGTTTATGCTTCTCCTCTCATCACTCCTTCATTTCTGTCTCCCATACCCCCAGCACATTTGGAGTCAGTGCATTTACAATTTACCTATCAGTTACCACTGAAGAAAACCCTTGGCAAACGATCAACTCTACTTTCCAGCTTTGAAAGGGTTACGCTCATTCTCAAGTCCTTCCTGTTTCCTGAAAATCTGTGACATCTTAGAAGAATGGTGCTGGTCTGGAGTTGATGTACTGGTTTCAGCAGAGTCCAGCCCATGGTCACACTTGTATTCTCCCATGCTCTGACCGAGGTTACTCTGAGTTTATATCTATTTCACTTCTTTGATTTCTTGAAAACATAAGCTTAGTTATCCCTAGAGACTTCATGCTTTGCAGGATGTGGAGGAGGAAATGGACAAGTAAAGCTATAGTTCCTTTGCAAGGATAGAAGTTTCTCCATGTTCTAGTTTCTTTAAGAGCATCTTGATGAGTAAGGAATGAAAAGAAAAGGCACAGCAAGGAATATTTTTGCAGTGCTGTGTCCTTCTCCTACTCACCAGCCTGCACAGGCTCTCTGTCTGCTCCCCTAGGACACATTCTCACCTTTCCCAATGGTTGGAATGCCTTCCCAAGCCTTGGGTTGTATGACTGCCCACTTTATCACTCTGTACAGTGGACTCTGAGTTAAAAAATGGAACATATTTCCATGTTATTTTTTATATTGTTCTTTTTCTGCCTCCTTCCAGAACGCATTTTCATAATCTTCCACTGTAATAGCCTGGCATGCTAACTGAAGTTTTCTGAGTTCAGCTACAAAAGTAATTTTGCATTTCAGGTAACGAAATAAGAAGCTGCTAAATCTTATGTCTTCATTGCATTACTACAAATAGGCCTAATTTATTAACCAAAACACAAGTCATTAAGAAATGTCATGATAGAGGTTTAAGACAACCCCTTACACATTATGTCACTGATGGTAAGAACTATACAGGAGAGGACTGCAGTCATCATCTTATTAATTGCTTACCCTCAGAGAGAAAAAGAAGTTACACGTCAGCAAAGATCTCCTACCATTAAAAGCACAGCATTTCAAACCCTGCAGGAAAGGCAGGGAGACAGAGAGGCAGGCAACAAGAGCAAAGTAACTGTAAGAAGTGCCAGGGGCTGTGATTTGGGAAGAAGTGCCAGGAATGCACAGCATGGGAAGCAGAGTCAGATATGCTAGCATAAGACTGGAAAGAGCTTGTTTGAGGCAGTGGAGAAAAACTGGGGCTGGTTTTGCTTATATTTGTATTGATGTTCTGTGCAGAGCAATTGCATGTTCTTAGGCTGATGATGACCAGGGACTTTTTTCTTTTTTAAGATGCAGATAGCTTGCCAAAGGAATGTTTCTGGTATAGCAAAGCATACCAGGCTTGGGACTTTCCAGATGGTATAAGATCATTCACAGAATGACTTGAACTTTATTTAGACATCTTTTCTCAGGTATTTGAGCATTGTCTAGGAGCAAATCTTTGGTGCTTTATTGAGTTGAGGAAAGAACATATCATCCCTATGAGGCACTGGCAGATGTGTTCCAGAGATAGCTTGCCATTACTAACTCCCAAGAAAGTGTGCAAATTATTGGCCTATTCTATCCCTTATTTCATGTCTGTTGCTGTTTCTTGACACCAAATAAAGTTATGATCTATGCTAATAGCTGTTGAAAGCTGTAACCTCATGGTTAATTTACATCTGCTTAAACAAATGCTCCCTGGGTTAATTTACCACCACTAAGTCCCAGCACGTTAAGCTGCATTGCTTCCTGTGCAGTCTTGCCCATCCTCATACAAGGCATTTTGTACCTTGTGGCTGAGGGCCAGGTCCTGCTCTTAGATTTATCCAGTCTGTCCTTTTCTCCCTTTACTAGGCCTTAATTACTCAGATGGTTGTGTAGTTTGTACACTGCCATCCATTTTATCCTTTTCCTTTTACTTCAGACTTTATGAAATGCTAGGGTGTATTTTGAAAAAAATGAAAGGAAAACCAACTTTTTTTCCTCTTCTGTAGCACATCGATGGTCTGATGTAACTCTACCATGATTTCTTCTTGACTACTTCTTGATTAAATCAAGGTCAGAATTAATCATTTCAAGTAGTGCATGTGCTGCAGCAACACACTGAGGCAAGTGTATGTATTTTTCATGCCACAACAATCTTTTAACATCCAGTACAAATGACTCATTGCAGTTTCAGGAGGTTATTACTTTCTTGAAATACTAGAAAATTCAGTCTCTTTTGCTCAGTTTTTTTTCCTCTGTATTTCTGGCTATTTTCCACCATTATGGGAAAATTCAAGAAAAAATGCTCAGAATGGTGGGAGTGCTGTTTAACATCTAATACTATCCTGCTCCCTTACTGTCCTTTTTTGGTAATGTTTAGGTTAAGTTCTGGGTGTCAAGCAAGCTGTCTGACAGGTGCCTTGATGTTTGCAATAATGGAAAATTCCAATTCCTCATTAGTTTATTTACTGTGCTTTACTGGGGACTAACTGCAGGTTTAAATGCTCCGATTATTTTTAATGATATTAGTAAAAAACATTCCTACTGCTTGGAAATGATTGCATTTTTTCAGAAATAAAAGGTACTCTGAAACATCCAATTCAAAGCCTTAACAGTAAACCAGTCATAAATCGGCAGTCTGTTTTTCTCTGAAGTATTTGAAAGAGTAATTTACTCCTGATGTCACAACATCTCTTGCAATTCTTGCTGGAGACTGAATTTTGCTGACATAGACTCACTATGTCAGACACAAAAGACTTTATTAATTATATTAATTTAAATGTGTTTTGGACCAGGCCTGAGGGAGAGAGAAAAAATAACAAAGAGAAGAGGATTACCATTCCAGCTGTGCAATGGAAAACAATCTGACTGTGCAGAAGAAGGAGAAAGAAAAGGAGAGTAGCTTCCATTCTCCCAGGGTATCCTGAGAGGGGAAAGGAGAGGGGTGAGAGTGTAAACTGCTGCTCTAGTTTACATATCCAATTGACTTCCTTTTGCTTACATGGAAATTTTATGTGATTCTTCCTGTTCACTTCCATTTTGAAAGCTACTTGGAGTTTTTACCATTCTCCTTTCTCAATCTGAAAGGCCAACCAGGACAAGGTAGGGATGAGGTTATAAGATTGCTCGATGTCTGTAAGAAATGAAGTCATGATGAAGAGAAAGGTCAGACAAGGCTGACTTACTGGAGGACAGTCAGGAGAGTTTTAAAGTCTTCTTTCCGAGTTCTTGTGAAGAAAAAGAAAAATAAATTGTTTATGCTTTTTGGTGTCAGAAGAAGGGGGAAAAAATGCAAGAGAAAGAGCTATCTTTGCCTCTATGTCTCTTACTGAGCAAGAGAATGTGGATTTCTGTCCTTACACCTAATGCTTTATGGAAAAAAAAACCAGTTTTGAATAAAATGGCTACTCAGGGATTCTCTCTTACAGGTTCCTCACAGCTGCAGTTGACACCTAAGGTGTTTTACAGCATGTGCCCATGTGCCCCTCTGGACACAGAAAACTCCGAAACCCCATAGACACTGTGGCAGACCCTCTCCTCTTCTCTGCAGTGACCTGGAGCAGGGTTCTGGGGCAATTATCCAATGTGGTCCCCACCAAGGAGAGCAGCAGGGTCCCCAGGAAGGTTTGCATGAAGAGATGGTTGCCCAGCTGCTTGTCAGCCATGGGCAGCTCCAGACATGCCTGCAGAGATGCACAAGTGTCTGCAGGATATCTTTCTGATGTGTAGCTGCTGTAGGACTGCAAGAATCTCAAGAAGTGAGTAGGTAGCAAACAGGGTAGCAAACAATCCTGCTCCAAGTGCTGGATTTGACCAAGTAACCCTCGGTGCCTGTACTGGTTTAAAAGCCTTTGACTGGCTAAGCAGCTTTCAGTGATTGTGATCAAAGGATTTGATTTTGCTGCATGCACACAGTCTGTATGAGCAGAGACCTGGCTTTAAACCAGGTTTGTCTTTCACCATAGCTCTGCTCTGAGCTTCAGTGTAGTTAGTGAGAACAGAAGGAGCTTGGACCATCAATGCAGGATTGATCCTGAACTGAAAAGAGAGCACAGACAGGCTTTTTGTCTGCAGTTCTCAGAAACCATACAAAACCAAGCAGACTTTCTTTTCCAGTTGTTTATGTGTCTCTGTTGCTTAACAGATTGGGAGATTGATAGCAGAGACTAGTTCTTAATATAAATTTCCATGTTTTCTAGATGAAAGAAAGTACAATGCAAAAAATAGGGGCAGAAATTAAGGCATTTAGTTCTCATTTTTACAACAAGCTTATCTGGAGATTGATTATGTCTGTGAGAGATAGTGTGTCCTAAAGTCAATGCCACCCTGCCTTAACTGCTCTGAATGCAAGCTGTATTGATCTGAAGTGCACATAGTGCAACAATTCCTCCCACTAAGAGCAGGGCATGCCCTGTGTCCCTTTATCTTTTTTGCAGAGTATTGCTTCATTATACTAAATTGCATAAACATCATGAGTGTTTCTACATCATTTTTAATAGCTGATTAAGTAGTTTTATTTTTATTTACTCCAACAAGTCCTGCTTAGCAGGGCTGAGTGTTAACTAATCCCAATGCAGTCATTGGGTTTAACTTTTTTAGTGAGAATGGAGCATGTCTGTTGTATGGAGATAGTAAACCTGGGTAGACATTCCAGCAGATTAGAAGCTCCACCTACACTGTTGGCCTGTATCTATCAGACAGCCATAGCTTGTTGTCCAAATCAGTTTTGTCTCAGTACTGAACTGTTTTGAAGATCCGTGGTTAAATACAAACTCCATCATAGAGTTTACATTCCACAAATGGCTCGGTCAATTTAGAATGAACTCGACCTGACATTTTAACCTCCTTACCAAGTTATGCAGACTGTTTGTACTGGCAGGAGGGTCTAATGGTTGGGGTGAAAAAGGGAATGGAGAGTCAATCATCTTATTTCAGTTGAATCACTGATTCACTGTGTGATCTGTGCAAAGCCCTTAGTTTCTATTGACTCATAAGCAATTTTTTTTTAAATAAAAGTACTCCAAGAGCCAAATATACCACTTGAGATGTGATTTTCTTGTTAAATTTATGTCTGCTTTCAGAAGAATTATCTAAGCATGGAACACTTTGTACAATGCTAAAACCAACACAGAAATACTGGAAATAAATGATTTGCCTATTGTGAGTCACCCAAAACATGAACTGAGCTATTAGTACACAAAACTTACACACAGAGTTGTCAACAATTCTTGAATGTTACTACAGCTTGTGTGGATTTGGTTGTGATTTATTTTCTCCAGAATTAACTGAATTCTCAGGGAGTAGGTCTTTCAGCCTGTTCTCAACTTGAACTCTTTTCCTCAGAGCTGAACCATAGAAGTGTAAAGACTCAAGACACTTTGAGAACCCCAATATCCCACCATTCAACAAAGGCATGGTCAGCCCAGTAGCACTTCCCTTTTTGTCATGCCTGAAAACTGTCTGCCTCAAGAAACAGTGTGAAGAAAATGATTAAATCGTGTTCTGTATGGTAGAGGCAGTGTCATGCAGATATTAATGATTCATGAATTATTCAAACTGTTCTTCAAACAGCAGCTGCCATTTTGTGTGCTGTTTCACACCCAGAATATAAGAGAACGATTTACTACTGCGTAGTAGAACTGCTGTGTTTTTTGTGATAGCTTATTCTTATCCCGGAACTGATATTGAGGTAACATGCATTCACAGTAAAAAGACTGCCACTGAATCTCCTCATCCTGATTTTGCCACAAGCCTAGAGCATTCCCTCAGGCAGTGGTTCAACATATATGCTACACTTCTTCTAGTCAGAGTACATTCCCCGAAAGTATGGTCCACATCTTGCCATCATGTTGTGGGAAAAAAACATGCCACAGATAATAATAACATACAATAAAAATGCACTGACAAGAAAAGAATGTTTGCAATATCAAGCATCACAGTTGATGAAACTAATTAAATACTTTTTTTCATTCTTCTTTTAAAAACCAGCAAGAAATAACATTTTCCTCACTTTTTCTCCTAAAGCAATATCGTATAGTGCCCAGCCTGGAGTAAGGAAAGAGGTTCCCCTAGCTTTCTTCATGTCAATAGTGGCTAGGCTCCGGAGATGGTCTGAAATGATACCTTCCATTAAGGATGCTGCTTTTCAGTTTTTTAGAGTCTCTAGTAGAAGACTGTCTTTGTGTTTGAAGCTCCACATCATCTCTCACAGCACAGATCAGATTGCCCTTACCAGGGATGGAATGGCTGCAGAAAACTGGAGCAGGGATAGGGGAAGGGGAGATGACAACCACGGAGTGAAATAGCTGCTCAGACAGACTTCCCATGAAAGGAAGAAAGCTCTTCTGGTCAGCCAGAGAGATAAAACAAGGGTGTTATTGCAGATTTTGCACTTTATTTGAGCCACAGATTTCTCTTTTAGAGAGTAATCAATGTACTCATTTTGTTGGAATTCAGAAAAGAACAAAGAAATGAAATGATTTTGAAGTCAGGTAAACAGAATTGAGAAGGTCAGTCCTGTAAGTGCAGTGCAAGCTTCTTTACAGCTACCCAACAGATGCTTCAGCCTGCTTGTACAGTGTGAGGGGAGGTCAGTTTGCTTATCTCTTTTGATTCTGTGCATGTAAAATCTTAGAGATCCTAAGATCTCATGAGATCCACTGGGAATTTTTAACGTGGGACACAACACAGATCTTTTCCAGCAGCTGTAAAAGTTCCAAATCAGCTGCAGGAGAAGGTTTGATCCCTTGTCAGCTCTTCATGGAGCAGATAAATAATTTAGTAGAGGAAACACAAGTCCTGTTCTTGCTGTGGTCTGGATTCACTCCTGTGACTGGCAGTCAAGGAGGCAGTCACCTGCACCTGGTCGTCTGCCACAATGAAAGCAGAAACTGAGGAGAAGTGGGAGTGTCACTCCTGCCATAAGCAGCCATCAACACCATCCCCTCTGTTCATATGCTGCAGTTCATAACTTCCAGGGGAACCTGGGAACAGGAGCAGAGCACAGAGACATCTCTCTACTTTGCAGCAAGGAAATCCCATTTTACAAGGCTTGGAATGACACAGCATGGCTATGACTGAGTAGGGAATCGATCTCTAAGAAAAAGTTTACTGTTCAGACTCATTCTCATTTACTTCAAGTTGGAGAGAAGGCAATGGGGTACAAGTATTATTGTGTGCATTTCAAAAGTGGTTCTTCTTGTGGCTTCCTTTTTTTCAATTTTAAATTGTGGTACTATGCCACATCTATGCCAGAAGTTTCAAAACAGGTCTTGGGAAGTGAGAGGAATAAAAGGGGTTAAAATCTGGGAAACAGAAAGAAACTCCTCTCAGCTTTATTATAAAGTTTTAATAGTATAAAACTAAGGGAAAAGGTAAGGCCTGCTTCTACAGTACCTACCTGAGCAAAACAGGTAGTCTTTTTTTCCTAAAATGATTTCCACATCTTTTTGCATTCTTTTATTTCAGGGCATTTTTCAATGGAAAAAATTTCATCCACATTTAATGGAAAACAGCAGCTGGAAAATATGTTTAAGGTCACAGATCAAGTGAATTTCAGAAACTGGAAAGAAAATAAACCAGTATGGTTTTGGGTATCTTCCCCTGATCACTGGTTCATGCAGCTTTCCCTTAGGAGACAATGACTCTCATTGTCTCTTCAATCATAGAACAGACTCTGCATATAGAGGAATAATATATATATACATTATATATAATATATATAATGGAAACTGTCTTCCATTTTCATCTCACTTCAGTCATAGTTTTTAAACTGTCACCTATTCTTCCCAAGATAATGTCCCTGAGAATGCTACACAGACTGCAGAATATACAATATGATGAGCTCATTGCTTTCTACAAAAAAACCCAGAACTTTATATCTATAATAAAGGTCATGACACAGCTTTCTTATATTCACACTGTATTTTTGGAGAGCTCACACAGTCCAGATCACAAAAATAACAAACCTCCTTGAGAATGCTGAGGCATCATCTTGTAGGCAGTTTACATTGTTAAGGTACTCTGAGTCACAGTAATCACAGTCTTAATCAACTGTTGATTTTAATTGTTAAGTGTAATCCATCTGATCCAAATTTCACAGGCTAGCAATGAAATTAGGATGGCTCGTCATATTGCCTTCACCACTGCAAGCTCTAAGCAAAGAATTGATCCTTGGTGCACAAAGCAACAAAGAAGTATTTTCTCCCAGACATGGATATTTTTCAAGAGTTGCAGGATGTGGGTCTTTGAGTGCACTCTTGCATACTAACCCTACTGCAGTGATGTCTTCATCAAAAAAACCCTGACGCACAGAGCTCTTTTAATATGCTTGTTGCTGGGCTTTCTTTTCCCCAGGAACCTGATGCCTGCTCCCACCCTCCACTCATCAAGTTCTGGTCTCTCTATAGGCAATTTTTTCTGTTGTGCTTCTCCAAAAAAGCATTGGCCAGGTAGAGAACAGAAGAGAAGTAGCCTATGCTCATGATTCAAGCAAGGCTCCAGTAAATGGTAGGAACTCATAGAGGCAAACCACTAAAGAGAAACACCTGGCAGCATGTGTCAGAAGACTTTCCTGTGGTGACAAATCATCTTGCCATTACTGTCAATACAAAAGACATTGGAAATCACTTTTTAATTTGCACTTACAGGCACTGTCTGTTATGCTCAACCCACTTTTGTCCAGTACTGTGCTGTAGCTTACCATTTTGAGGAATACAGCTAGTAGTTTCCCATCTGACACCCAGCAGAAAGAGAATACTCAGACTTGCACAATTCCAGCTCCCAGTGAAGAAGTAGGAGGACACTGTCATGTCTTCCGCATCACTCCAGAGGTAACCACTTACTAGTTATCACTGGAAAAGAGCATCATGAGCTGCTTTAGTGCAGCAACACCCACTCGTCGGAAGACAGGGAAGTGGGTAAAAAACAATGGGAAGAAAATATCAGTGGTGCTCTAGGAGAGGACATGGTAAACAGAAGAGAGGCAGGACTGGGATTTGGCAAGAAAGACTTGTCTCTGCTACTGGTATGATAGGAAAACAGTGAGTTATGATACTATCACAAGTCTTTAATATTTTAGTATGTTGTTTCTGAAGGATAACAGCAGCATCTGTAGGAACCATTGCACCAGGAACAACCAGCAGGTTATCGTTACAGGCTAAATGATCTCTTGTACACATCTTTTGTCTCTTTTACTGCAAATACAACTCCTTTTGCATTCTCTCTTTCTATACCTATATTTTCTGTTTCAAACCCTCAGATAAATACTGATGTAATTAAAAGAAACAAAATCCAGAGACTTCAGAAACATAGAACTATAACAGTGTGCCATATTTGCAGACCTTCTGTCAAAGCCATTTGTCTTTATACACACACACACACACACACACACACACGCATATATATATACCTCTTCTTAAATCATTATTTTTAAACTGAGTATTTCCCAGGTCAGTATTGTGCTCTGTTTAAAGAACAGAACAAAATGCACATTTGCATTCCTCTACTGTAATGAAAGACAAAATTAAAACATGTCGCCTTGTATCAGCTGAGTGCAAATAAGAGTAACTGACACCTTTATCTGGATTTCTTTCCGAGCAACAGAGAGGGTAATGATCATAGGATTCAATAACAAAGAAAACCCTCAACAAAAAAACAGACAAAACTCCAAAAAAAACAACCAAACAAAAGCCCTCCACACCTGATTATTCCAACTGCCTTATTTTCCAAAGATCATTTAGGATTCATTTCAAAAAGTTCTGCTTTGAAGCATATCCAGGCAGCCTACAAAAATTATGGAGGCTTAAAAAACATTCAACAAAACCAGAGGGCCACTGTTTGGACTACTCATTTGTCTTGTTTAAGTATTTTTACAGTAGTATGACTTGATAAATCTATCTGGGAGACTCTCATAATCATGTCATGGTCTATATTTTCATGCCACTGGCAATGCAGTCTAGTGTTTATGGAAACAGAACCATCTAGGGGCAAAAGAAAATCTATTCCTGATATCTCACAGATCCCAAATCTCTAAGCCAGGATCCAAAAAACCTGAAATACTGGTTCTGTAAAAACAACTTGCTTTAATCCCCAAACACGTACTTTACAGTTAAAGCTTCAAGACCACAAGAGGTAGTAAGTTAAGTCATGTAAGCAACAGGATTCATTTGACTTGGATGAAGAAAGGTACTTCTTTTTCTGCCCCATCAAACTTCCTCTAAATGCAACATGTGAGGGCCAGTGAACCCAGGATGACATTTGTGCCACAGGTACCCTGCTGCTGCAAAGCTGTGTGCCATGCAGTACAGTTGAGCTCAGGCTGTTTGCCAGACAACTGTTTGTCTCCATTTTGCTGTATTCCATAGGTACAACTGCTGAAAGACTATTTAGCTTGTTTAGTTAGCATTTAGGTGCTAGGTTTTTGAGGCTGTACCTGGACAAAACATGAAAATAATAAGCAACTGAGGAGTTGCACTTAAGTGGCAAAAAATGACCTTTGCATTTTTCAGTAAATACAAAACTCAAAGGCAAAAAATCTAAACAAAGAGGGGGATAGGAAAAAAAAATGGCTCTGTAAGTATGTTCTGACTCTTTTACCATACTGGAGATTAAAACTAACAAACAACCTCAAGATAAAACAAGAGGGTAGTTGTACAGCAATTGTAACATGAACTGTATGGGTATTTATGACCCTCTTGTAATCCTTTTATACTATTCAGGTAGCAGAAGAAGCTTTGGATGGAAGTAGATAGATGTTCAAACAATGGAAACCACAAAGGAGCCAAAAGAGACCACAATACTTTTTGTTCATTGTCAGGCAACAGTGTTCCTCTTCCATCACACATCTGCAGGAACAACTGAGTGTTTCAGAGAGCATCACCACTGCAGAACATGAATAAACACATCAGTCAAGATTGTACTGAATGAACATGATTTACAATGTTAGAAAGCATCAAGGAATGCAGAAAAGGCATCTGCTGGGAGCATTTCCAAAACATCAGCAATTTGAAAGCTTCTGATCCTTGAATTACCAAATCCAAAAAAAATCAGCGAGAAAAATAAATTATTCCAATTGTAGTATTTTCTCCACTTTGGGCAGCTATTTCTTGCTATTAAAAAAAGTAACTCAATTAGAATAATGGGAATGCTGCAACTCAAACTGGAATGCTTCCCTCCCCTCCCCCATCCTTGATATTAAGGTTTTAAAACTTGCAGCATGCATGTTTTGAGGAAAGAACTGTTGTATAAGCTTCAACAGTTACAATATTTAAGACTTACCATCTGGATAGTTCTACAGTTTCCTTTCCAAAGAGCTGTGTGAAAAGAGAAGGCCTGGAGCCAGGAAGCCCTGATACCTAGACCTGGACATGACACACACTCTCTTGGGTAATTCATATAGACTCAGTCCAGAAAGATATTAAAGGCCTTCTGTGAGATGCAAAGATGTGGCTCTGGCATGGATTTCTGCTGATGTGTTTCTTCTGGAATATCATTTATCTCTCCTGCTGCTGTGGTGAGGAGAGAATGAGGTGGAGGAGTTGGATGTTGCAATGTTGTGCTGCTTGCACCGCTGACATATCAAATGGCAAAAACCTGGTATCACTGGGATGGATGATGTTGCTGTCTTGTCCTATCTGCCTATAAAGTCAAAAAGAACAAAAAGTGTTTACTAGCTGTAAAAAACGACACTCTTTAAACTGGCAGGTATGGGGGCTGAAGGTAGGGCTTGACTAACTCACCTTGGGTTCAAAAAAGCAAACACAGTATTTGATCCTGTTATATATGAAGAGCTCTTAGAGAAGAGTAATGAAACATGAGGTTGCTTTACAGGACAACTTACATAAGTGTGTACCAGTGCACTGATGACTTGCCAAATTACAGAACAGTAATTCCCATCTTCTTCTCAACCTTTTCCCCCCACAGCTTTCCATCAGTAACAGTTACACTTTGGGCTCATGTTCCTTTCATCAGTTTGATAATTGTGTTGCTTAAGTATAGGAAGCCAGCACTAAGGTCTAAAGCTACCTTCCTCTTATAAATATATATGGAAAGTAAATTAAAATATTTTAAAGGAACACACAAGTTCAGGGCTCACATAATGATGGACAACTTTTGATCTTGCAATGCTTTTGCCAGCAAGCAGCGTCTGAGTTACTAATGTTCCAGTACCTTTGCCTAAACGTGGTAAACTATTTGTTGAAGATTAATAACCACAATGTGAAATAGATCTGTTTATGTAAGAACAACGCAGCAAATAGAATATGGAGTTGTCATTGAAGGAGGCAGTGTGCAGTGTCAGAGCTCTGGATGTGTTCTGTTTCTGAAGGATGGAAAGTAGGGATGACATTGCCCTCTCGTGGGAAAACGCTGAAGTGGAAAGCGGAAAAGCCCAAGCCCTGATGCCGGCCCAGTTTGTTAATCCCGTGAGTCTCATTATAGCAGGCTTTTAAACCTCCTGACGTTTTCATTTCGTTTGCTCAAGTCATTCAGACCCGAGAATCTGTGGCATGCTGCAAGACGGGGCTTTAGTCTTTATTAAAAAATTCAGTGTGTTTGCTAGGGCTATACCACTGAGGCTATGGGCCAAAATATCCCTGTGAATGCCAGGTATTTGAGGTCAGGATTCTCTTTACTGGAAGAACACTGGTTCAAGCACCACTTTTTAGTGTTTTAGCCTAAGAAATATGACACAGAGCTATGACACTGAGAGTTAAATCTGTCTAGGAATGCTTTGTTCTAAAAACGTCTCTTCTGTTTATCACCAACTATTTGTACTTGGTGTGATGAAGGTGAGTTAGAGTTAATTTCAGAGAACATATAAACTTTACTGTATTGAAAATACGTGTTAAAGGTGACTGGTCTGCCTTGATGGTTGTAGATATTAAAAATAGGCCACCCTGAGGAGTTACATTTTATAAAGAAAACCACTTCTGATTTTTGCCTAGATCTTTTTGGAGGACCTCACTGCAAAAGATGTACCGTTCAACTGGTAAACTGAGGGTGAAGAACTAGAACCAGAAACAAGAAGGAAAGGATGGGCAGAGGACAGGAAGGCTGAGAACAACCAAGCTTGGTTTTGCCTTAATCAAAACAGTGTGTTACCTGTGCCCAGATGTTTCTGAAGTCCACATGGTTTCAATGACAAAAATGAAGGATAATATTAGGATATCTTTATGAAGGAGGCACACTGACCTACAAATGTATTGCTGTCAACAGAATACGCTGAACGGTTACAGTATACATGGCTGCTAGGATGTTAACCATTAATAAACATTCTCTTCTCAACACAAGAAAAATATTCCCAGCTCTTGTCATTCACTGTGAAAAGCAGCTGTTAGCAACCACAGCAAAATTACATAAGAATACATGAAACTAGAAATATTCTATTTTTAGAATGCTTTGTTTTTCTCCTCCATATACATATATGTGTGTGTGTGTGTATCTCTGTGTGTGCGCACATGTGTGTGTGTATGTGTGTGTGTATAAATGTTGGTTGGAACTGCAGTGACTAAGTAAAACCTTACTCTATCAAAGTCCTTGTTTGAAGTGCAAATTCTAGTTATTTGGGAAGGATGACACATGCTGAGAGAACGAGCCATAACTTGTTCATACAACAAATAGCGCTTTGAAGATTCACCTGACTGTTGGAAAGGTGAGATAGGCAATAAGTGGACTCTCTAACTGATCAGTGCACACAAAAAGAAACCGTTCAGGCAGCTTGTCTTTCAGGATAACACAATAGAGAATCCAAGTACATTTAAAAAATAGGCAACTTTATTATGTTGGATATTACATGTATAAACTGTTTAAAGAGAGTAAAATGGTAGCAGAAGTATATCTCTAGATGAAGCCAGTTCGGTTAAAGCAAAAGAAACTGTTTCATGTCTACTTCTATACAATTACCAGAGCTCAGCTAAAGTAATGATGTCGCGCTGAAGTAAGAAAAGCAGTACCTGGGTTTATGTAGTGATAACCCTGGAGCCGAACAACAAGCAGTACAGCATCTGTGCCCCCTGCACACCTTTGCAGTGCCACAGCTCAACAATGCAGGTGATCAGAGTAGCACCCCAGCTGCCAAACCAGAATTGCCCTGAAGGATTTCTATTGGCTCTCAGCATCTCTTCTGCGCAAGAGAGTCCTCAGGGTGCCTCCACAACAGGACAAACAGCCAGAAAAACACTCTCTGTGTACTCGGTAGCTGTTACCTGGTGCTGCAATTACCTTGGAACTCCTTCCTTACTTGCCTACTGGTGACAGAACAAATTTCCAGTATAAAAAAAGAAGTGAAGATAGTACCTTGTCACCTGGCTTTATTGGGTGTTTCATGAGATTATGGGTTTTGTTTCTGGTCCACAAACCTTAGAATGCCTAGCTGTGTCAGTGGGAATAGAGTGGAGCTGTTCCAGTGTAACCCCATTCCTCTTGGACCCTCACAAAACATGCAGCCCCCAGCTCCTTCTGCTCCAGTCCCTGCTTGTCCTGAGACTGCCTGTGTATCCCAACTCAGAATAATATGGCTGCAAGAAAAAAAAAAATCATTTTCTCTCACTGTGGATCATCTCATTCCTTTCAAAATTCTCCCTACATCCCTCAGTCTGAGCTGCCAATCTTTCCTTGTCTTCTCACCCCAGCATGAGCTCTCTGTCCAAAAGTCAGTTGCCTGCTGCTCAGCTCCTCCTGCTCTGCTGGCCTAAGTGCTGCTGCTCTCTGTCCCACACAATTCTGCCTCCTTCTTTCACAGAGATTAAAACCCATAGGTACAAACTGCTTTTACAAACAATCTGCCTGGACAAGACTCTGAGAGCAGGAGAGGAGAGCATGTCCCAAAAAATAGGCACAGTAGCCACAGCACGAGAGTATGCAAGTATGTTATTAAGATAACTGGCCAGCATTCCTGTCTCTTTAAATGGTATTAGAAGATACTTGTAGTGACTCTGCATCCTTCCCGTGTTCTACATTATGTCTGGTGCCATGTGTGCAATGGAACTTCATAATTTTTCTTGAAGTAAAAATGTTCTTTTCATATAGTAGAACCATAAATTTTTCTTGGAGTAAATATTCTCTCTCCTCTTTTTTTTTTTTTTTTTTAGGATGCACACACATTTGTTGGTGTGCACATGTAATTAACACACCTTGCTGTAACAGTGTTTTTCATTCATACTTCTCTGAAGAGAAAACCACAGATGCAGGAAAGCACAAACTCATTTAGCAA
This sequence comes from Sclerurus mexicanus, assembly GCA_013396755.1. Lineage (NCBI taxonomy): Eukaryota > Metazoa > Chordata > Aves > Passeriformes > Furnariidae > Sclerurus > Sclerurus mexicanus. Next base: position 126,991 of record VWZF01005577.1, read on the forward strand.
TTACAGCTACAGGCCTTTTGCCTACATTATGCTTCACACTTACAGGAAAAGGTGGTGTCTTCCAGATACTTCAGACTAAGACAACAAAAATTTTACAGTCCCTTAAATGAACTTTTCTAACTGGAAACATTATGAAGGTGGTATGGTTTTGTGAATTATCTGTAGACTATTTACCATTATTGTGTGATGCGTCCATAGCCACAGTTTGGTAACCATTGGCTTAGGAATCAAATTACACAACCCGTTGTGTTCAGGTCCTGCCACTACTACAGATTTCACAGGCACCCTTTATAGACACTTACATTATATCTTGTTTTCTATCTCAATAAAATTAATATAGATCATATCAGTTGCTTTCAAGGATATTGGGATGACTGGTGTTTCGATAATGGTGATACCTGGGTGGATGTGACTGGAGAGGCACAAAGTGTCATTATTGTATTTTACCATCAAATAAAACTTTCAATTTAGGGTTAGACTTCAGCAGACTTTAAGGAAAGGTTAGAAAATTTAAAAAACAGTCAATGACCAAATAGCAAAAATGCTCACCATCTTTTATTAAATTAGGTGTTTGAGTAAAAAAATTATCTTGTCATGTTTTAACAATCACAGAAAACAGGCAGATTCATTTACAAGAGAAGAAGGTCAAAACAAACAAACAGTTAAGTAGAAGAAAATAATTCTTCCTTTAGTTACTGCCTTGCCTTCCCTGAAGCTGGTTAAAGACATAATTTACCACAATATTTTGAATAACAGAATGCCTGAGCCACTTTTGTTTGGGACAACTTTTAAGTCAACATTTCCCTGACCAGTTTACAGCTTTACAGATTCTAATATTTGGAGGGAAAGGTTTTTTCACATGACTAAATTAAAAAATGAATTGTTTCATTGTTTCTCATAACAGATCCTTTTTTCCTAGTGGGCAAATCACACTGTTTAACTGGAGGTTGCGAAATGAGCCTTAAAAATCTTACCTGGAAGCTGCTGGTTTTGTTGTGCATACAAGTTACTATTTGTCAATATATTTGCGGATTTATTGATGCCTAAAATCCTGGAAGATAGGCACTCAGAGAAAGCATTAATGGAGAAAGATAGACAATACCTTTGTTGGGAGTTCGGAGGCTTTGGGCCTCCACTGGACCTACAAAACACACATTGTTTCAACAAAGATCTCTGCGCCCAAAAATCCCTGAAGAATCCGCCCTCTGAATGATTACAGTTTTTATACTCTTCCTAACAATTAACATATTAGGTATCTATAACCAATCATCATTTCTAATTCTCTCGGTGGTCCACCCATCAGGGTCCTAGGCTCTGCCCCCTGGACCACCTCCAAGGGTTTCTGGGCTCTTCTATTGTTTTGACTTCAAGTTATCTTGCAGGTGTCTCTGAGAAACACCATGACCCTCAGGAAGCCCGAGAATGTGTGAGAGAATCACTTTAGTAACTTCTAACAGCACTTAATATGTGAACAAGAAAACATATACTTCTAAAACTCTAAAAATCTACAAAATACACACCAAACCTTTAGGCATCATTATAGTAAAACCAATCCCTTTCCTTTTATTTTTGCAGTTAGGAATCCTAAGAGAAAAAGCATTCTGCTTTTCATAATTGCTACTTTCATCAATTTGCTTTTGCTGTTATTGTAGTCTATAGCTGCCCAGCTGAAGATTTCCACCTGGTGCAAAATAATGCAAGAATATCGCAGGTCCACACTTGCAATATTCAGTTATAAGAATCATGATATCTGAGCATGCTGATCAAAATGGTTGGACTGGTACATTTTACAAGGGGCATAATAGTTATATTGCTACATAATAGTACGTATTTTACAGTATATTTTCTTCTAAAATTATGGTTAATGTTTACATATATTCTGGAATTGTCTCAACAAGAAACTGGTCATAAACCAAGAAAATGGTGTCCCTGAAGATCAATGTAATAGTTGTGGTGAGATCACTGCCAAGAAATATAAATTTCATTGCTGTGCTGAAAACCTTCCTTCAATTATTTAAATCTCACTTGAATCCTCTTTTCAGAATTAAATGCAATTTAAATGGGCAATAGACCCTATTCTAGCATCAGGGAGAATTTCTCTTCAAGAATCTCTGTGATCTCATATGGACATCTGCATATTCCAAGGATGTTTATGAATGTGGTTTAGTTTTTCTCTGGAGACTATCACCTGCCTGAGAAAGAGTGGTGATGAGCAAACTCCCTGAGTACTCTGCAGCTTCAGACATGCCTGTAACTAACATGTTACGCTTTGAACTATAAAGAAAAGAGGGGAGAAAATAAAAAATATTAAATGTTAAATTAATTTTTAATAAAAGCATTGTTGTTTTACACACAGCAACACATTCCCTGCTTTGGGAAACCATTTGAAGTATTCACACTGGGATCAGACAGTTACCTTGTAGAACATTAGGTCAGTGACATTCCTTAAGTATTTATCATAAAGCATAGCCAATATAGAAAGGTATTACTAGTCCATCCATTCTTTGCTCTTGCCCTTAGATTGAGCTACTCCTGAGCTACTCTTGGCCTTGGTTCTACAGCACGAGATACCAGCCTGAAGGCCAGGTTAATAGCCCCTCCAAGTTAATACATGTTTCCCCTTTCCTCTCTTCCTCATAGTCAGGAGCAGCTGCAGATGGCGGTGTCTCTTGCTAGCTTGAGTAACTCTGAAACACCCACTCCCTTACTGCTTTAAGTAGAAGAGGCCCACCCATGTCCCACTTCAACAATCACCCAGGCTCTATCTGGCATGATAATTACACCACCCTTCTGAAGGCCACAGTAATGCTTCTGAAAACCCAGCACTACTGGATTAGCTACATGAAGTAGCAGCAAATTATTTGTCAACAAGTACAGCTGGGAACATACTGTGGCATAACCAGGCTGCACTTGATGGTCCCATCAAGTTCTTTGCTTTAACAGATCAAATGTTTCCAACATAGCTTCTAGAGCCTTCTGATCTTATACTGCTTATTGTGTTTTGGTATCTGACCACAAGATAAAAACATTCTAGGATGAGATTGAAAAGAAATACCTCAAACTAATAGTCTTCCTTCAAAGGTCAAAACAACGGTTTAAAACAAATCTGGTAAGGAGATTACAAAACACAGCTCGATTTTTGAGCAAGAAGCATTCTTCATGGATTCATAAGGGTTGAGTTCATCTCGTCAGAAATTCCCAAGTTTGAAGTACAACACAACATAAATTTCTAAGACCTGGTCTAAACTACTATACTTTTGTGCATTCTTATACAAAATACCTGTCATGGTGCAAACACGCAGTCTATTTCACAGATTCAGATCAGGTAGAAGGTTATTTCTACAGCTATAGGACAGAAGGGAGAAAGAAAGAGGTTCAACCCTGTATCAATACAAACCATGACATAATACAACACTATTAGAATTTATACACATTTACAGCAGATATAAATTGCTCTGTGAATGGGTTTGATATATCAGGGTGGCAGCATCCATATAGAAGGGAACTGTGTTTCAGCAGATGTATCCATTTCTTCCTGACAACCCAGAAAACACAGCCATGCAAACTCACATACCTCTGTCAGCTTCTCCATGTCTTACTTGTGATGCTGCTGTGTCCTAGACCCAGTTTTGATCATGACAAGGCCTTCTTCCACACACCTGCCAGAATGTTGTTTAGTTTTGGACATTTGCTAGAAGATTCAGGCATAGTTGGTTCTTATTCCCTCAGCTTGAGGGGAAAGTCAAAGTTCCAGAGTTTTGTAACTTCCTACCACCTAATTGAAGGGTTTGGAGGTTCTTTTTGGCCAATCTTGCTGATTTTTAAAGAAAGTCACACTATCTCAATTGCAGGATGACTCGAACAAATGTAGCAGAATTTTACTGTCACAACCTCACACCTATTTCAGCCCAGAGTACCATAAAGTTTACAAGCTTCTTTCATGACAGTTACAGCTACTTCCATGTCAAACAGTTAGTTCTATCTTCTTTTCACAAGGGGGAAAAGTCTGCCTTGGTCTCTGCACCTGATCTCTCCTTCTGCACCATGAACAGTAGAATCCTCCATATACTCCAATTGTTGTGTGATCTTAAATGTGCAATTGTTTAAATTTCAAAAGAGATTTAGAAAATAACCATCTCTTCTCTTGGAGGAATATGACAATGTGTCAACTTCAAACCTAAATTGAGATAATGTGAATACTATGCTGGTAATAGGTGTTAACTGAGGTTTAAATCGGTAAAAGCATCACTTTTCATAACCACAGACTAGCTGCTTCATTTAATATGGATCCAGGGAATAGAGTATTTGATTTTCAGTGTTGACAAGCAAGCCAGGACTGGGACACCAGGATACAACAAGATCTCAACTCATTCTTATTGTCTGCCATTCAGTCTCTTCTCTTTACACCACATAGGATTACACATGGTAGCAGCTCTGGGAAGCTGTAGAAAGAAGGTATCTAGATGTAGATGATGGAATTTTGCTTTGGTGGTGCCAGCAAGATACAACTGCGTGCCAATACATATATAAACTAGAATGGGTCCCAAAACACGTATGCATTGGCCTAGCATCAGCAGCACCAGAGCACTCTTCAAACATCTCAATCTTCAGAGACAGCATTCATTATGGTATTATATATTATACTGGGAGAAACTAGGAGCAGAGACAGAGTCACTTGCACAATGAAATAGAGGTTATAAGTCCTAATGTACCATTCTAGGCTCACAATATTGTTTTTAATTTCAAAGTTAGAAAAAAATATAACCAGTAGATAGCTGCATAAATGAAACATGACTAAAAATATCCTCTTCTATATTTAAGCAGGCATCCTGTCAAGAGAGCTTGAGCCTCTGGCAGTCCTGCTAGAAACCTAAATGCCTTTAAAAACCGAACTGGAACTACTATCAAAGCACAGAAACTCACTAAACCGCCTTGTTTTGGGACAAAGCCCCACTTACTCAAGTAAAATAACTTCCTTTGAAAACATTTTTTATCCAAGCATAACAGTGCTGGTAAATTCTATGTTTCCATGGGAAATGTGCCCTCATATTATACTCAGAAAACCAGTAATCTCTGGAAAAGGTGTTCTTGCATGCCCTATGCATGCACTTAAGGTTATTAGTATGAGAAGGATTGAGGAGCTTTATCTACTGCTTACGCAAAATGGTTGTTTATTCTTCCAAGAATCTATTGATTTATCAATGTCCTACAAATCTAACCAGACAGAGTTACTGGAACAGCATAGTACAAACATTTTCAGGACAATACTTCTGTTTATTTACAACTTGCCTGCATAGTTCTATGTATCTGTCTGAATTGTTAGGACTCACATCTCCATTCCTACTCAGAGAAGAAGAAGGAGTGCAGGAATACACCTGTGATAAAATATTTCAACTTCTGTTTGAAGTATTTCTTTGGGACTGTATCACTGGACTTAAATGCAGGGGGTTTTGACAGAAACAATACCTTCCATAGCAATTTCTTCCACTGGCATTGATAGTATTTCTCAATAGCAGGAAGCCATGAGATATCCTGAACATGATCTAGAGAAATTTAAATGAAATTGAGGAGGTAGAGGGCTGAAATCTTTTTCTGTTTGGATTTGCTCATTTCTATGTCAGTCTTCACAAAAGCTGACAGAAGAAAATTTAGGGTTGAGGATTTAGGAATATTGCCTGTACACACATAACAGAATTGACTCTTGACTGTGCTTGGTTTTAACAAATAACTCAGCTGTACAAAAGGCAAAACCAGATTGTGCACAGGATGGAATTGGTATGAAAACCAAAACCCTGTCATATATATATTAACTATTACTTGTGTTCTGAAGAACACCCATTTGCAGTTTAGTTTTCACTCTTACTGCAAAAAGAGCTACTGATACTTCATTTTGTATGTACTCTCAGTTGTGAAGCAAAGTGAAATATTAAGTTAGTATTACAAAAGCATATCAAGATATCATTACAGCATTTCTAGAAATTTTCAAGTACCTACTTTAGATATTTATTCTTCAGCCCAAATCTCAAAATTAAACAATTTAGATGTGACAAAAGCTTTGGTAGTTTCCTTTTTGTTTTTACTCACAAAGAAAACGTAGGAGGTTTGACAACCACAACTATTTACCTAAAGCATAAGTATTTATCACGGTCACATCATTTTCTGGCATAAGACTTGTAGTTTTCTTATCAGAGCTTGCAAAAGAATCTTCTATATAACAGATTACAAGGCTAAAATACATGAGCCTGAAAGCTCCTTTCATTGCAAGTTCTCAAAAAATTGCAATAATATGAAAAAGTAAATGGATTGAAAAATTACTTTTATGTACATATATTTAATACATTTTTCAGATCCTCGCTCTTTACCAGATGCTCTGTTTGAGACAACCACATATGAGGTAGAAAGAAGAAGATAGAAAGCTTCCTGGCTATTCTGTACATTTTACTGTATACTGTATAACTGTGCTCAGTAGTAAGAGCACCCATAGTCTATGTTCTACACAAATGATGAAATAGAAATACAACATTACCTTAAGCACCCAATGTATCTGACTTGATATATTTCAAAGACCTTAACTTTTTATTCTAAAACCTGATTTTAGGGGAATGACAAGAGATTCATGGTGGACAGAGGCATGAAGCATTTCAGAAACCATTTGGATGAAAAAATGACTGTAAACTGCATTAATATCTTCTTCTAGCAAGCATTGGCCTGCAGATCACACAAGTAAAAGTGGCAGCCCAGTGTATAGCACCATCACTTGGAATGAAAGAAACCCAACTCCTTTGTACTGTATCAAAACATGTGACTCTTGCTTTGGATAAAATCCGAAAAGAAAATGCAATTTTCTGTGAGATTAATGCACCCTTCCTAATGTAATGGTTCCTAAAGGTTTAATCTCTTTTATTTTATAAGTGCACTCAGGCTACTACTTTTAGTGACTAGATCCAATGACAGATTTTTACTATTGTATTACCAGCTAAACAATTAATACAATTGAGAATGATCTGTAACTAGATCAAGGAATTTTTACTATGTAATGCACAGAAAAGATGTTCCTGGCATTTTCTACTTGCTTCATATTTCATCCATGGTCAGATAACAAGCAGTTGCTAAACTTAAGGGAACAATAATCACACCCAAGTTTAACTTCCTGAGGAAAGGACTGAAATAAAACCTTCAGGCATGAACATGTAGTACTAGTTTTGACTCAAGATAGATGCTAGAATAACTCAGCACTTCTGCCTAGTCTGTGTTCTTTGACAAGCCAATTGGCAGAAGTAGTAGGGCAAGAGTGGTGCTGCCAAGGAGCATTAAGGCAATAGTAGACAATTACAATTTTTTCAAGTTAGTTTTGGTTTAGAGCACTTTTCTTCAAACTACAGATGCACATGCTTAAATTCCAGTGGCCATTGCAGTGAGATGAAAGCAAACTTAAGTTGGTCCCACATCCCTTAATTCAATTATTTCATTTTCTCTGTTTTGAGGGTTTCTATAACTACAAAGGCCACTGCTCACTGACAAGATAATTTGGTATTTATTTTTGATTAGCATCAGACATTGATTTTGATTTTTTAACCAATACTATGTTTGGTTAATGGCAAGGCCATTAATGACACTGAAAGAGAAATACAAGACAGAAGTAAGAGTTAATTTGGTACAGTACAGATGAATTTGCTAATTAGAATACACATATACATAAAATATATGTCAAAGAAAATCAAGAGTTTGGTGTCTGCAAATTAAAAATATTCCCACAGTAATAAGTATTCAGCAGACAGATAGCTTTGGTGATTGAAGCTGAAAGGATTCTTGTTATCCTAACTCAGAATCAAAAATGCAGAATTAGAAATTAATTCATAATGCCAACAGAGATAAGATGCCTGCAGGTTTGTATTTTAGAGACCAACGATGAAAAGAATTACCCTTGAAAGTGTTGCACCTTAAATATGTGGGACTATTGTACCTTTTAAAACACATAGCACTGATAATTTCCCCTTTAAAAATTCTACTAATAAAAATATTTTACTTATTTGACAAAATTGGATGGGAAGAGAACTATTACAGTTTGCAAACAGCAGCTCTGCAGGAGGAAGAAAGAAGGCCTTGTGGTTAGCAGAGCTGTATATAATGAAAAGTTACAGAAATAAAAGATTAACAAAGAGAGATATTCATTGCCCTTGGGATTATAATGTTGATTTCATGTCTGAATCTGCTACCTGCTTGCTTGGCCCCTTCCCAAATGATACGTTCTGTAGTCAAGGAGACTCTTCAGCATTCACCTGCAACAACTCAGTTCCACAAGAGTCAAAGTATGGATCAATTCATAAACTATCAATTCACAATCCTTGCCATTTTTCTAGTGAAGCAATTCTCCATAAATTCTACAAAAAAATTCAACACTATAGGTTCATAAGTAATCCTATCAAGTATTGATCCATAAATCAATTACTAATAATGAGCAATATCTTGTCCAATGGAATAAGGAAGATGCTCCTTCTCTTAACCTTACTTGTTTTTCAGCTGATTCCTTTCTGAGTATACAGCATCAATCAGTATCACTATGCTACTATTGTTCTATTTAAAAAGTGTATTGTTCCTCCCCGCACTGAAAAAGTATTAGTGTTCACAGATATTCAAGGTAATTGTGACTGAAGATGGAGGACAGAAAGTTACTAGCAAATTGAAAAAGAATTTTAAAAAGTTAAAGGGACAATTCTGCAAATTTAAATATTAGTACACTAGTAATTTCCATTTCTAATGGACAAACATTCCAAGTAATTACAAGCCTTACAGCAGACCCAGTAACACTTGCTTCTCTAATTTCACAAGGTACTGCTAATAAGAACATATTTTCCACTATTCTGTACTTTATCTATGTCAAACCTATATTATTTTAGCACTGACAACAAGAACAAATTTTCTGAGCTTCCAAACACTGATGTGCAAAAACAATACTCTTTAATTCAAGTCAAACCAATTATTTTGTACAGTATATGTCTTTGTTTCATCATTATGAATTTTCTAGATGAGTTTTACTTTGAACCCATGTTACTGAAATGGTGTCAATTATTCAAAGAACCTAACTCCACCCCATCAGTAAAATATTGATTTTTTCCATACAACTGTGTATAGACAAACAATGAACCAAGCTATCTTTGCAGTAATGTCACAGTAGATACTTCTGCTACATAATTTATTCCACATTCAGGGAACATATTTAAAAACTTTTGGAAGCAGTTTTATTATTCTTTTCTCACCTTATATTTGAAATAAATTTGCCATTAGTTGGTCTCAGAAGCAGGCAGCACCTACATACCACTTGCACAAAGAATTCACTAAGGGCCTTACCATTCATTAGAAAAGAACATGAATATTATCTATATGATTAGATGGTAAAACTTAGAAATTATCTGTGGTATGCCCAGATGTAACTTTAAGAAAAGCTGTAAGATGCTCACAACTCAAAACTCTGCTGAACACTTTCTAGAACTATTATCTTTCATTTTAAATTGTTTCTCTGGACAACTTGCTTTTTGATATACTGTGAAGTGTGCATGACTTTTTACAATACTCCCTCCCACATTTCAGGGAATGATTTTTTTTCCCCTCCATTACAAGAAAATGACACAGTTGCATTATTAAATGATAAAATTATTCACACACATTAAATTTCAGATCATCGTTATTGAATTTTCTCACAATAAGGCAAATGTTCCTCAAGAAACAAGAGAGACAGCTGTGGATAGGGTCAGTAGCCCAATGACTGCAGAAGGAACACAGTGATCAAGAAAACAAGGATGAAGTGGAAAACTTTCAAGCACAGGCATGAAAAAAATTGCCTGTAGAACAACCACATTCTGCTGTTCTGGGGAATCAGCACTCTTGTGTGGCTCACTGAAATGCCTCTACACTTATGCTCATGGCCCAGGGACAGGCAGGGGAGGCAGAAGTCTGGGTACATTTACAGATCTGTGACCTCCTTGGGATCATAAAGAGGTGGTGGGACAGTTCTGGAGTGCCACTATGGATGGACAGAGGCTCTTTTACTACAAGTCAAATAAACCAGACTTGAAGTGTTAATAACAATCTGGACTAACAATAACCCTGTTAAAATCTTTAAATCCTAATCAGCAAACATTTGGCTTGCATAGGAAGTGCTTCTTTAGCTCACTAATTGCATGTATGTTTGGCCTGGAACCCCAATCATGAACAGTGGTTATCAAAGCTGGCTGCAACTACTGGTGAGGAACACAAGCAAATCAGTGTGTAAAGCTGTACTGTAAATACAAGGTAAGCATTCATCATAGAGAGCTGATATAATTCTTGATCTTTGCTTTCATACATTTTGGCAAAAGAAAAAGATGGAAAATGATTTCTTCTTAGATTTGACCTGATGTTAACTTAGAAGTAAATACCATAGAACGGCTTGTGTTGGAAGGGACTTTAAAGACCATCTCGTTCCAATCACAAATTTATCTTATAGGGCCAAGGTTTAAAATCCAGGGGTATAGAAGACTGAGAAGGACTATAAATAAATGTAAATAAATCCCACATGAAGTGAAATGAAATAAAAGAATATGGCTTCAGTACTTGCAAACTGTGTAATATTTTAAAATTTTGATATTTTCTGATTATCTTGTTAAGATGAATAAGGAAGTCACATGAGACACTTCATAAATAGCTGTTTATTAAAGAACACGCTTTAATTTTCTTAACAAAATATGCTAATCATCTAAAAAACTGTCATCAAGAAAATAGGTTTTTTGCATTTATTTTAACTTTACTAATTTTGCAAAGTGTTTGCATAGATTTCATAGATTTCCATTATTTCTGTCTAAAAGAGCCTATTCTTTTGAAGTTCTTCAGTATTACTGAGAATGCTTTGGTTGATACTGAATACAGTGAATAGAACAATACAAATATAATAATAATTGCATTTTATGACTTACTGGAATAGTTGATCTTCAAGGTGAAAACAAAATTTGTTTACAAGCAAAAACACATAAGCCTTACCCTTTTTATTCTGAAAAAGGCAAGTCTTTTCAGAGCTCTACCAAGTTTTCCATGATGCCTTTTCTCGCTTTCATCTGAGAGACTTTTAGATAGAAAAATTCTGAAAGATATCTGCACTCTCAAGCCAGTTCCGAAAACAGGATAGTCCTTTGTCTCTGATCTGTTTTCTTCCCTTGTCAGTAATGACTTCTCCAGTTTGTTTCACAATCACCAGTTTAGGAATTGCTGTTATGTTGTATTTCTTCTTCAGATCACTGAGGGGAAAAAATTAAACACACCATTAGAAACATTTAAAGAAAACTCCCAATCTCTTACGGAAGCTACTCTAGTCAGGAAGAATGGGAAAGCAGAAATGCTGAGTGCCTAGGCTTCCTCGGAGCTTGAGGCAGAGCACTGGATTGGGAATCTACATGGCGAAACACAGCTCTGGGAGTTCAGAGAGTTGCAGTACCCTTCCTGTAACTGCTCTTCATTGCTGTCTGTTGTTTTCACAGGAGCCAGGATTCTCCGACTTAAAGTTTCATGGAAAACAGATTATTAATATATGAAATAAAAATAACATTTGTGAGAACACAAAACATATAAAAGAAAAAAAATGCTGACAATGACACACTATAAATAACAAGTATGACTATTAATTACACAATAGAGAAGAAAACCTGCTATTTGTGCACTATCAGCCACACAAAGCAATAAAACAGAATTCACTGTTCATATAGATGAGTTGAAAGATACGAGCAAGATGCAAACTAAAGAAATATGAAAATCAGGAGAAAAATCAGAGGATACCACATAGGAAGCCATCTTAGTTGATGTGCTGGTTTAAGGGTAAACCGGCAGGAGAAAATGGACCCACCACGAGAGAGATTATAAGTCAGAGTTACAATTTAATGAAAGGTATTACAATAAATACACTGACACAAAGAGAAAAACTGCTTTCAANAGCATGACACAGACCAGGGAAATGGCAAGAAATAAAACATCTCAAGGAAAACAGTTTAATACCTACGACGCTGTTTCTTACAGGATAAAAGAGGAGATAAAGAGCAAGGCACAAGGATCTATATTTACAGAATGATCCTATCTTCTACTTAAGAAATTCACCTCACTTGAAAGGCTGGCATTTCAGTGCAAATGAGAAAGTAAGATTTGGGACACCGATTTTTGAAACTAAAAATTACTAGCACTGAATAATTTAATTTTTTTTTTATTAATTTTATTAAATCACAACTGTGGCAATTACAAGACTGCAGGTGAGCTCTGAGCTCATTAAACTCCTCAAGGGGCATCAGATAAAAGCAGAGTTATTTGCCAAGAGTGCAGGTCAATAGAAGGACTTTCAAGCATTTCCAGAAACTCCAGAACCAGCTTATGGTCCCAGTTCCAACTCAGAAAGAAACGCAGATAACAAATGTCTGAAGTCTCCTTCTGTGTTTATCAGGACACTGTAAAACGAAATTCTTTCCAAATACATGGCAATGGCAAATCCACTACTTTCAGTGACACTGAACGTCCAAAGAAGAAAAGGAAACATTTATTGAATACAACTCAGCAGGCAGAAAAACAGGTTGATTGTCATAGCGTCAGAACCACATCAGGGTGGTTTCCTCACTCTATTCAAACTAATCTAGAAGGTAGATAAACTATTACCTACCTCCTTGGCATGTCTATTCAATGTAGTAGATGTTCACACTAGAGAGCCGTGAATGAAACAATATAGATTCTACTCAATTCCTAATGCTCATTTTAGAACACAGAAGTTAAAGAAAATTCCTTCTAGCACTTAGTCCTCACAAGCAATAATCCACAATTTTACTGGTAGGAATACAAGCTATGGTAGCAGACATCTAACAGGAAAAGTGAGGAACGTAAAATCTACACCTAAGACACCAGTTGTGCAGCCTAAGTTATTTTCAGAAAAATGTAATCAATTTTGAGGAAGAAGTCACATGTTTCAGAAGGGGTGTAAGAAAGAGATTAAGTGAACTGTAAGAGATCAGCTAAAAGTAGCAACCTTGCCAGAACAAGAGTAATCTGTTGTATGGAAAATTACCTTTCTGCATTGCCTTATATCAAAGTGAACAGAAATAAAGCACCTTTAGAAGAACCAAAGGACAGACAAGCCAAGCAATAACAGAATAACCAAATTTCAAAATATGAACAGCTTCTCTCTCAAAACAAAATATAAATATTAGATGAAAATGCAGTGTCTGAGCATCATCACAAGCAAGAACATTTGCTGTGTGAGGTTCAAATTCTAAAGAACTTTAAATANAAACTTATGTAAATGAGTGACCCAGACAAGGCATTCCTAAAACACGGCCTCAGTGTTTTTTCTTAAGAGAAGAAAAATCAACAGCTGAAGGACTCTGCTCTGCCACTAAGCTGGCTGAGCAATAATGCAGGAAATACTACAGAAACACCAATAATAAGGTATAAAACCAGGCTTTTTCTTGGTGAATTCTGAAATGAAAATATTTAACAAAGAATCTTGACAGACCTTTCCTAAAACTGCTAAAATGAAGGGGGGGGGGGAAATCCAATATTCCAAAGCAAGTTCATGTAGAAGCCATGTAAAATACTATCACCTCATACCACTTGACTGATGAACAAGATGGGTGGAAGATGCTTTTTATTGGTTCTGTGGACAATAAATTAGCTTGGGATGTCTAACACAATCACAGACAGAACAGTAGGAAGTTGAAAGTAATTTGCTATGGAGACTGTAAACTTACACTTTGTTTTCCTAAGGGAATGCATAGATAGCTGATCCACTTCATCATGGAATCTTGTTTACACAGCCTCTGCATCAACCCAGACCAAAGGTACAGATTTTGCTTACATTTGCATGCAACCTGCAAGATGAGTGGACTTGAAGGTGGCTTAAGGATAGTTTTGCAGACAATGCTTCTTAATCACTGTGTACATGTGTACAAGTGCTTATAAAATTGACTTTTTAAAGATGTTATGATCATCCTCTCCAACAGAGATCTAAAATCCCATGACTCACCTGCACAAATTAGATATGTACCATGGGACTAACTGCAACAACAATTTATGAAATCATTAACCATAAATAGAAATGTCATGTGCGAACTCAACTCCCTCAAACTCCAAAGTAAGATACAGTGATGTAAATGATAACATTCTTACTCAGCTGCCTGGCTATCACCAGTAAAGAATAAAGCTATATTCTATGTCTTTACTGAGTAGGAAAAAAAAAAACAAACACAACAGCTAACACCCAAACAGACAAAGCAGAAGGGGAAGCTACAAAAATTTAAAAAAAAAAAAGGAAAAAAAAAAGCAATGGAAGACTGGATGAGTAAACTTTGGATACATACAGGGAATCTTTCAGCCAAATCCTCTGAAGCATCAGATCCTGGCCATGAACATTTGAACACAAGAGGGCAACCTTCCTTTCAAAAATCACAGAATATACTGAGTTAAAAAGACCCTGAAGAATCATTGAGTCCAACTTCTAGTCCTGCACAGGACCAAAAACATGACATTAAGATTGACACAAACTGGAAGTCATAGCAGTTGTTAGGTCTTCTGATTCTTATAAAAATGCTGGATGAAAATTTCTGATATCACAGATTTTGTATTTCTAGATAGAACTGACATTGTCTGGGATAGACCTAATTTTCTTCACAGCAGCTTGCACAATGCTGTTTTAGATCTGTTACCAAAACAGAATTGATAACACAACAATGTTTTGGCTATTGCTGAATAGTGCTTACACAAGGCCTTTTCTGTTTCTTATTTGCCATGCCAGCTAGTAGACTGGGAGTGCACAAGAAGCTGGGAGGAGCCATGGCTGGGACAGCTGACCCCAACTCACCAAAAAATATTCCATACCATATAACACTATGATCAACTGTAAAAGCTTCAGAAATTTCTGCATGAAGTGAAATTTCTGCAGTCAAATGTTAATCGCACAAGCATGCATGTCACATGGTTGGGATTCAGTTTTAAAGTGTCTGCTGAGATTCTGGAATAGCATTTTGAAAAGACTAAGAATAGGCAATTGCTCTTAACTGCTCAGATACTTAACATTCTTCTTCTGACTTTGTTTTTAGTAACCCATCCCTCCCTCAGTATTCCTGCAGAAGCCAATCGATGATCATACCTAAAGCTTCCTAATATAAAATGTAAAATATAACCTTTTTATTTCCCTTTTACAGGAATTATGTCATTCTAATTTTCACTGAGATGTACAGGTTATGGACTCTATAAATACCTACTGCCTATCTGGAAGCCTGCAAGAATTACTGTGTAGGCTAGGCACCCTCACAGAGAATGATGCCTTTCACAACAGGGTTCAGTACAAACTCAGCAGTATGCATGTGTATATCATAATTAAAACGTCAGTCCCATTAACTAGCATTTTTTTGTTGACTTGTTCTGTCCTATTTCTGCTTTTCCTCTCTACTATTCCCTTTCTCCTCTTAGTGCCCACTTAGTACTAGACTGTCTTCCTGGATCAAGATCCTGTGCCTCAGGCAGCAAAAAATTTTACATTAACTTGCACCCAGTCAAAGCAACAGTATTTCCAATTAGTCATGCTACAGACCACATGAAGTAGTAAAGGTGCAGTCCCACCTCAGGGAAATAGTCAGAACTGACAGCCTGGAAGAGTTGTAGATCCCCCTCTGAATTCAGTATTTTGCTTCTCTGAAGGTAGTCTTAACACTGTAGTGTTATGAGTAGGAATGCTAGTTATTTCTCAAAAAGACAAAATTCATTACCAAGAAACTCCACATTTTGGTTTGAAATGTGTTTTAGATGGCCAACTTAAAATTGGTTTTATTGTGTCTAGAAGAGACATCAGTCTATGCTGCAATTATGTATCTTAAACAATGAAGTAACTAACTAGAATTGTTTAACCTCACTTTAGATACTGAAATGCCTTCTTTACACTGTGTACAAAATAACCAATTAAAATTATTTGCAATGGAACTTGAAAAATATTAATATATTATTAAGTAATATTAATAAAATCGGTTTTTAAATTATATTCTTGCTTAGAACTAGTATCTAGCCAGAATTATTGTCTGACTTACTGAATAAACATCCATGTGCTCTAAGACTACAATGATTCCCCAGTATCCCTGATGCCAAACTACCAGCTACTCCAACCTAAGTACCTTGAACATCTCCACACAGGTCTTTACTTGCAAGAAACACAACTTCAAAGACATTGCTTTTTCTTACCCTTCTGCATGTTCATCAGTAACTATGATCTCAAAGTTATCTGTCAGGGTGTTTCTCTACATGATTCTGAAGGACATTACAGGCTGCCACAGAAAAGCCAATTAATCTGGTTTTGAACCTCCACTTCACATGACTTGAGTAAGAGCAGTCAGAAATAGACCTCTAATCCACAGAGGCTGAAGCTGTAAGCTCATTCCCATGGGCTTGCAGGATGCAGGGACGTCAAGTGTTACACTTCCATCAGGAAACTTGCCAGCATTCTATTATGATTAATAGATACCAAACACAATTACTGCCTAGGAAGACTTTGGAGAATTATGGAAAACAGCATTGCCATTTCAATCTATTTGAAAGTCAATGGAAACTGTCACTAAAGGGCCTAACATTAATTGGCAGCTGACAAGCAGGAATGAGCTGAGAAAGGATGGCTTCAGAGTCTTTGCTCTTGAGGCTGTCAGAGTGCACTGACAAAACAAGATTATCAAACCTTTGCCCTGCTGAGTAACTAGGGTGTTACACAGCTCTATCCCATGTAGCACACTGGCATGGATCTAGAGTTAAATGAACACTAGAATTACTAAGATCATTACAGTAGAGTCCTTTATTAGAAGAGTAAATTTGGCTGTGAGTTTCATTAATCAATCTACATATAAAATTCACATTAACTCCTTGACTTTGATGTCATCTGTAACAATATTTTACATAATCTACTTATTTCAAGGTGGGGGAGTGAGGGGGAGGAAAGAATCTCCACTTATTTTAGGTCTCCAGTTACAGGCATTTCAGTGGCCCTAAACATCTTACCTGTGTCCCTGTAATCCCAATCTATTCTTCCTGATAGGAACTAAATCGTATTTCTCAAAGTCATCCAAATGAGTCTCCACCCTTGACTTGAGTCATTAGAACAGTTCTTGGTATTATGCTTCACCCTGTTATTTATGCACAGTCATGTCCTTTCCTTTTGTGGTTTTCATGAGCAGGCTACTAACAGAAACCTCCCTTCAGAAACCTATCAGCCTAGAATTTGACAGCCGAGTCACTATGTGCAATGTGTAACTGCTGAACTCCAGCTGTTACTGTAGCTGTCTAAAATTCTTCACAGTTTGCCCTGCTCTCCTCCAAGTTTAGCTACGAGTGTTGCTCCTTCTTTATTTGCCTTTTCCCCTGAGCATTAATCTAGAAAATGCAGAAGAACCATAACTACTGCCATGCTGAAAAACAATCACCTGACACTCATTTGCCATTAGTTTCTTTTTAACTCACTATTCATGTAATCTCGTTAATACCTGGGGTCTTTACTCACTCTTTGGTTCAAGGATCTTTTAGATCCTAAATTACGTACGCGAAAACAGACCTCTTCAGAGATGGGACGGGCTCAAGCCAAGTTGCTTGCCTGCAGAGAGCACAGACTGCAGCGGTGTGTGCCAGCCGGATCCCTGGGCTCGCAGGGACAGCCCGCGGTAGCCGCGGCNGGTCGGTCTCCTCCAGCAGCTCCGTGTAGAAGTCGCAGAGGACGGGGGTGAAGTCGCGGCACGGCGAGCACCAGCCGGCGGAGAAGTACAAGCCCACGACCTTGTTCTGCAGGGCCTCCTCGGGGTCCACGCTGCGGCCATCCTTGC
>VWZF01005577.1:151671-181293 GCA_013396755.1 Sclerurus mexicanus
CAACTTTGGCTTTGTATTACCCTCATTCCAGTTTCCCCCTCTGTATCTTTCTTAATTAAAAAAAAAAAAAAAAAAAGGAACAAGTCCTGGGAAAGCCAAAGTAAGTTTTAGAGTGCTGAAAGCAAGAATACTTTCCTGCAAATAAGCAAGCTGCCAATGCAGCTATGTTGTAGTTGCTAGTAGAAGCTACTAATAGGAGTTTTGGCAGAGCACATTGACCTCACTGCAGTCACGTGTCTCAGGGGTTGCACAGAGTCTACAGAGTTTTCTGTCTGGCATGCTCATTTTCATAGAAAATCTCTGATTTTGCTGTTTCCATAAAGGGAATGTTATTTTAAAGCTGGGATTGACTGTCATTTTTATATTTATATTGCACGTTTTATTTTATCTAACCACTATAAAATCCCAAAGACCTTCCCTTTACAGAGACATACTTGGAATACACAACATTTCCTAACCTATAGTATTACGTGCTCTAATTTTAAAATCATTAGAAACAGAGAAATAATTGACAAAGCAATGTCACTAGAAGATTATCATAGCTTAAAAACTCCACTACAAAAAAAAAAAAAAAAAAAGCATAAGAAGGAAAGACCCATNNNNCCTATGAAGGTAAGACCCATTCCTTTGGTTGAACACGAGTTAAGAAAACAGTGACATTTAACCTGGGAGATGTCAAAGACTCAGGTGTCATCTGCTAACCTCTACCTCATTAACTTTGATTTCCACATAATCACATAATTTTGATGGGAATTTCTGTCTAGGGCAGGGTGGAACCAGATGATCTTTAAGGTCTCTTCCAACCTGAGACCTTTTATGAGTTTTTCAATTTCAATTCTACAGAAAATCATCTTATCTAAGGAAAAAAACTACATCATATACAAGGTTGTTGAGTAGAATAAATCCTAATGTAGTGTGGTGGGTTAACCTTGCATGACTGCCAGAAGCCTGCCTAGCTGCTCTCTCAGTCCTCCTCCTCAACAGAACAGGGGAGAAAAAGGTGTTGTAAAAGTTCATCTGTTGAGATAAAAACAGGGACACTGTTTACCAAGTACCATCACAGGCAAGACAGACTTGACCTGGGGACAATTAATTTATTGCCAATTAAAAACAAAGTAGAATGGTAACAAAGAAAGACCTAACCAAAAATACCCTTCTCCCACACTTCTTCATGACAGGCTCAATTTCACTGCTGAGTTTTCAACCTCCTCCTTCTCTACTGTTGCAGGGAGCTGGAAAATGGGGGTTGGGATCAGTTCATAACATTCCATCTTTGCTGCTCCTTCACAAAATCCAAATCAATGGAAGTCCATTTGTCTAATGGAAGTCTGAAGTTCATTTGTCTAACCCCCTGCCAAGTCTAACCCCACGCCAAATAAGAACTCATCCAAATGGGTTTTGAATGCCTCTAGAGAGGGAGATTCCATGGCCTCCCAGGAAAGCCTGCTCCAGTGCTCTGCTGTCTTCACTGTAAAGAAGTTTGTCCTTGTGTTGAATTGGAACTTCTCGTGTTTCAGTTGAGGGCTATTGCTCCTTGTTCCTCCTCACACTTTTTCAGTTTTCCCTGCTGCTCCAATGTTGGCCCATTCCATGGCCTGCAGTACTTCAGGAACAGATTGGACCAGAGTGTGTCCCTACTGGGCTGCAGTTCCTGCCAGAAAAACTGCTCCAGTGTGGGTTCATTTCCACAGGGCCATAGGTCCTGCCAGGAGCCTGCTCCAGGGTGGACTTCCCACAGACTGCAGCTTCCCTCAGGGCATGTCCACCTGCTGCAGCATGGTGTGCAGTGTCTGCAGTGTGGATATTTGCTCTACCATGGTCCTCTAGGGGTTGCAGGGCAGCCTGCCTCAGCCAGCTGCACCATGAGCTGCAGGAGAACCTGTGATCTGATGACTGGAGCACCTTCTGTCTCTCCTTCTGCACTGACTTGGATGTCTGCAGGGCTGTTGCTCTCAAATAATCTCACTTCCCTCTCACAGCTAGCTGTCTTGTAGCATTTTGTGCCATTTCTCTAATATGCTTTGCAGAGGCACCCCTATCTTGGACGATGGCTGTGGTGGGACTGTTGGGACTGGCTGTTAGGGCAGTCCCATGTATTTTCTCCCAGAAGCCACACCTACAACCTCTCTACTGCCAACACAAGATGTATACCGAATACATCTATTTTAAGTTCTTGCATCCTAGTAATAATTTCATCTCAAAACTTGTTCTATGGTTGAAAGAATTCAGAAGAGGAATTACTTTAACTCAATCATCTTGTTCAAGATATCATAAGGTTGCTCACTCAAAAATGGCTGCTCCAAGGATGGCACTGGAGCTAAGCCACAGGAACAGACCAGTGCAAATGGGACACAGTGAAGAGGCAAGTTGGATCCAGGATGCAAAGACTTGGAAGCTCTTGATGTTGTCTGCCACTAGGACTGTTGTCTCCATAAGCAGACAGTTAAGTTTTGAAGAAACCTCAAAGCATAAGTCTTCAGTGTTCACAGTAAGACCATATTTCATTTTGCATCTCCAATTGGCTGTGGCACAAATTCTTCCTGTGAAATGGTCTTGGATCTTGAAAAGAAGTAACAGACTTGGAGTCAGACAGGACACATCCAGTACCAGAGCATGAAGGCAGAGCCCTCCTTACCTATTGTGAATCACAATGCAAAGGGAATGCTAGTGTGGGACAGGACTAACCTTAAACTGGCTCAGTCAGTAAAGCAGCGTTGCTTCAGAACTAAGTATTTATATCCTTACATCTCTAGTAGAAAGGATAGTAAAAAAGCAGGTTCAGTTGCTGTCATACCTTGCAGGAGCTTGCTTTCTCATGGCCAGCCCAAAAGGCAGTTCAAATTTCAGTTGTTTGCCCAGGTGACTTCACTCTGGCACCGTTTTCTCTAGAGCTTACTCTGCACCTTTACTCTGTCAGGTAGCCATTCAAGACTAATTAGTTACTAATTCTGATGAGAAAACCAAAACAAATGTTGAAATTGCATTAGTTATTTCTAAATGTTTGCACGGATATAGTCAGATAGTTTACTGAAAAGCAGAGATTTACGGAATTCAAATTTCTGTCTTAGCAGCACAGTGCATTCTTTTCTTTGTTATTGTCTCAAAAAGCCATAGTCATCAGCATCACTTATCTTTGCAATCTAGAACCCAGGTTGAGTGCAAAAAAATGTTGATACTCCACAGAGAAGCATCTCAACACAACGCATAAAGTGCCTCACAGGCTTTTTGCAGTGAGGTTTTTAGCACTTTTTAAGCATTTCTTTCCTTCCACACAACAGTATTCTTTAAAAATATGATGCAATTCAGATCCTCCTTTTCACACTTTCAGATTATCTGGAGGAGTATGATTAAATAGCAACAATTAGTAGGAATTTTAAGTAGTTGGAATCTTATAATCTGCAAGAGTGGTATTTGAAGTAAGTTCAGAATTTAGAGCACATATGATATTAATTTGGGACACTTGACTGCATAATTTATTTTAAATACAAGAATTTCCAAGTGGTAAACTAAATCTGTAGAAGCCAAAATGCTATGAATCTTCTACGTACACTGCTAGTCTTGCAATATAAAGTTAAGGGCCAGGATAACGATGTTTGGATTTACAGTGTTAGAAAGCACTGCCTATTGGAAGCAACAATTATCTTCTCAGTAAAACTTAATACATTGCATTTCTTATACATTATAGGCATTCTCTTGTTTAGTCTTACTTTCTTCTGGAATGAACTCTTATTCACAGTTTAGGATCAGTAGATAATGGGTCCTTCTGTTGTATTCTTTTCCCCTACCATCAGAAGTTCTGAATCTGAGTAGTTCACTTTTTTAACCTCACTGTTGCAGAAAGCTGCACTGTAATTCCCCCTTTTCATTTTTTTTCTTGTCTGCCAGCTTCTGAGTAGACAATACACTGAGCCACACTAATAATGGAAGAGAATTTTGTGTCAGACAGAACGAATATTCTTTTAAGGCACAAAACTGAATGAATGAACAATGCTGGAAAATACTGAGGATTCCCAGCAAGACCCAGTTTCAACTTTTCATAATGAAATGTGTGGCAATGTAGCAAAAAGTTTCTTGTAAAAATTGCTGTTGCTATCCTTTCTACACTTTGGGCATAACCTTGGAATGATTTTATTTTATCTTCTCTAGTGCTTCTGCTATTAGTGTTGATTTGTTCTTACAGTTTAAAAGATTGAGGGTTTTATTAATAAATTAATGAGAGTTTAAGTTAAAAATGGCCAGGAGCTAGTACAGTGTTGTAAAATCAAATTAATGACAGCTTTTATGTAAAGTATGACAACCAGTGTTTCAAGTGCATGGCTCCAGTGGTAAAGATCCTTAAGAAGATAATTTAAGCAGTCATCTCACAGTCCATACAAAGGTGAATATACCATGTGTAGCTAGTTAGTGCAGCAGGACTAAAAAGCATCAGCCCAAACCCCAGATGAGTGCTGCCCTGTCACTGAACAATCCTCCATAAAAGAAAGAAAAAAAGCCCTCTCCCCTCCCAAAATAATGGCTGCTTATCTGAAATCACTTTGATCAACAAGAATAAGTGTTTAAAGTAGTGTAAAGTTGTGCTGATTTTTTTAGTTAACAAAAATATGCCTCACACTGACATCAGGGTGGAATAACCCTAAGAAGTAACAGGATTATGCAAATCAAAGCAAATGTGCAGATGTTCCTGTTTAATACTAAAACCAGCTTTGAACACATCAGTCTTTACATTTGGCACCAAAATACTCAAAAAGGACCTGTAGAAGTCAAAAATCCATTGAATACGAGTAAATTTATGGACTAATTGCATAAGGGTGGGTGGAACCAGCACCAAAGCATAGAGGTTTTTAAACTGTCAGGCTGAAATCCCATTTACATAAGTTGCATACAATTGAAGTTAAACAAATCATAGCTGATTTCAGAAGAATAACGTGCAGAAATCTGTAATCAACATCTAATTAGAATAGGGAAGTATTCACACCACCTTACACTGCTGAGACCTCAGCTGCTTTCTACTGTTGCATACACAGGTGTATGTCGTGCATATGCAACTCTGCATTCTGAATTTGGGAGAAACATCAGGAAACTCACAAGGCAGTGGGAAGAGCAGAAAAAATGCTTAGTAGCTTGATAACTCTCCTAGGCTGCCAATCCTGAAATGAATTAAGATGGTAAGGTATTCATATTGGCAAAGAGTTAAGTAAAGTAGCGTGCCAAGGCAGGAACTTACTGAAAAAGAAACGAGTTTGAAAAAAAGGGTTCTAAGCGTGTAAAAGAGTGAAAATCTTTTATTAATCCAGTGTTTGAGCATGAAGGAATGTATCTGTGCTTTCCTTGACCTATTCTTACTTCTCGTTTAAGTGATCTTAAATTGCATTAACTCAGCCTCCTCCAAAATAGCCTTACTAAACTTTATCCTTTCCAGAAAACAATGAAGTCCTCTGAAGTCATCAATGGCTCGACTGCTTACAGTACGAATATTAAAAAATCATGTCAAAATAAATAACTCACTGAACAAAGGGCAACTTTTTTATCCCTCCAAATATAACCTGTTTATATGCACAAGGAGAAACCTGACAGATCTGAAAACACAGTACAGTAGTATTAAAGCTGTAGCTCTGGGCAGGACCCTCACTGCCACTCTCCTAAATCTGTGGGACATTACTATCTCAAAGCATTGACACTTGAGCTGCTTCTAAGTGAGTTCTTAAGTACACAACTTTCAGGGACACTTTCATTACTGCAGTAATAGAGAACAAAAATACCTTTGTTTCTATAAGGCTCCTCTTTTTCTTTTTATAGAGGAAGATGCCACCAAACTGAAGCTGGTTTATCAGAAATATAGTAATACAGAACAGGTTCAGGCATTAGTCACAAAATGTTAGTGTATCTATTTTTAACTAACATTTAATGTAGCCAGCTCACACAGATAAGCAGCTGGCTTTTGGATGTGATACTCCTAAAGCAGAGTCTTAGACTCCCTAATCGCAGATGTACACAATATAAATCTTCACTGGGACCAGTGCCTCAGGCAACCAGATACAATAAATGGGACAGGGAACTAAAGAGTCTGGGTATTCACCCCAACTGCATGCTTGCATGCTCCAAGTTCTTCAATACACATCTAATGAGCTTGGTGCCTAAAATGTGTTTTGGAATCACAGAATCATTTAGGTTGGAGGACACGCTTAAGATTACTGAATCCAACTGTTAACCTAACACTACAAAGTCCACCACTATACCATGTCCTTATGTGCCACACACCCTTTATTATCATAAAAGAGGTAGTAATAAAGAAAATCTGTTCAACAAGGAAAGTCTGCCTTAGTAATTTAACCAAAATCTTCACAACAATTTATAGGACTTAGAAAATCTACAATGTGATATCTTCTCTGCTTATCACCTCTGAATTGGTTCAACTTTGGATTTGCACACCAGCAAAATACGCTTAATTGAATTTAGAATTTTATTAATTCAAAGAAGATGAATGTATCACCAAATCACTGCCAAATGCTTCCACTGTTCGCCACAGCTGAAATATTTCACATGATCTGAAAATAGAGACTGCTTCACACACTTGCACGGTCCCCTGGAGGGGAGTTTTTCTGTGTTTAGTGAAATACAATTTAATAGTATCCTTTACCTTAGCCAAATTCCACCTAAACAGCATTTATACTTACTTGAAAAAAAAAATAAAGATTTGGTTTTGAAAGCGAAACTATTTCACAGGGTAATTAGTATACCAGCTCACATGGCTCATCATTAAAATAATAAATCCTTTTAATTACAAAAATGAAGAAACTGCTTCTTTACAATCTGAAATCACATCACTATGTTTTGCTTATGAGAACAAATTTACAAGCGTAAGTTGCACATAAAGGGTTTATTTTAAATGTTTTAAGGATAGAGTTACATCATAATTATAAAAAATACTTACAGAATTAAGTAACAGATTTAAAGTGTTTATACTTCTAAATGCAGAGAACAGGGAACTGTCTACATTGTTCAAAATAAAATAAAAATAATAAAACCAAGCTCTAAAGATGAATTCACTACTTAATTTAAAAATGTGAACACGAAGACCTTTTAACTATACACATACCAAGAACCATCCAAATTGCACTAATGATGTAAAATACAAAAAGCACAGCATTTTCAAGGAACCAGAAACTGTTTTTACTGTAATTCTTGTCCCTGATCCAACTAGTTATTTCTCTCCAAAGATAAAGCTCCCATGCTTAAACAATCCACCTAAAGAAGGCTTCCACTATTGCAATAAAAAGGGTTTTCCCCATGTTTACTCCAACATAGTTTAGGGTTTGGCACTCAAAAGAAAGAAGAAGAATGTAGTGTTTTGCTATTCAACTGAGATTTTATTTTGTCTTTAACAGAATACATGGTCCCTTCAAATGCTGTATGACACATACAACTGGAAAATTACCTTCCGTTGGCACTATGCTCGTCTCACCGGTGCATTTAATCCTACTAACAACCATTAAAACAGCACAATAAGCAAATTCACAAAAAACTGAACACAAAATAAAAACAGAACAAATCCCAAACCTAAACATTATAACATGCAACTTCAGTTTGTTACATTGAATGTTCTAACCTTCTAAGCATGCAAAAAAGGATGGTCTGAGTTTAAAGTGGTTTTTTTTTCCTTTTTAAAAGTTTTACATGGCAGCCTGACATCACACACACACGCACACACAATATACAACAATACTACAGCAGGTAAATGTGAAAGGTGAGTAACTTTTATACAAAGATCCATGGCTTGTGCCATCACAAGCCCTATGTGATTTTGGAAAGTAATGTTGAACCCCTATAAAAAGGAACCAACATTTAGTTACCAGGGTAACGCAAGCACTGCATGCAGATCTGAAACATGAGCCTAAAATAAAGCCCAAAGCAGATGGCAGGGAGTGGAATTAGTCTCAAGCCTCAAAAAGGTGGTTTAAGCTCTCCAAAAAAAAAAAAAAAAAAAAGGAAAAGAAAGAAAAAAGGTGAAAATACCCACACAACAGACAACAGGGACATTGAAAAACAACCGTAAAATTTACAGTTTGTAGATTATAGTCTAATTGGCAGAATACACGGTGTATTCAAGAGGCTTGCAGAAAACCCACAAATGCAAGCCTAATGCTAAAAGTGTTCCAGTAGACCTAAACCTCAGATATTTCAAAACAAACCTTATATTCCTCAGATATATAGCCCAAAGTTCAGTGTACTAGGTTATTCATGTATCTCATGTATAATCAATACACTCACTCATTCCTATGCCACAAATATCAACTTGGGCTCATGGAGCCAGGCTCAGCTTTGAGATTTACATGCAGGACTCTTAAGAGTCAATAGAAAACACAACAGATCTGCAGGATGAAAACACTGTGTTGCAAATCTGCTTACTTTGTTCAACACAAGAAACATTTACGACTCAGGTACTTACTGCATAAGGACTGCATTAAGAAGCTATCACTGAAAGACAATAGCCTGCCTTTGGTTGCCCATGATGAAATACTGGACATAATGCAATATAGTAGCAATGGACAAAGAATTAAGGTATCATATTCATAAGGAGAGTATTTATTACCATTCAACCACAGAATGAGGCACAAGCCTTAAGGCTAAAATATGAAATCAGGCAAAAAAAAATGGACAGAAAGGGGCTTAAACCACTGAGTCTTCAATATCAAGAATACCCACAACAGAGGTCATCAGACTTCTGTTCTCTGATTAACAGCACTTCTCCTGCATCCTTCCACTAATGGCATACGGTTGGATATCAGGGTATTTGTTCCTTCCACCAACAGTGCTGACTGTCTTCACATACTGTATTTCTGTGAAGCAGTTCTTTGAAACTTGCAAAGCTCTGCCTTAATGCAACATGACAATTTTGTTGCTGTGCTGGATGATTGTTGCAAATCTGATACTTTTTAAAGCTGCCACACATAAGAAACCCTAAGTTTCATTTACAACTATCTTGCAAGATTAAAACCGTGAAAGGATTTTGCAGTTGTGGGCTGCTATTTACATCCACAATCTAATGCAGATGACTGAACCACTGAGACTGCCTATAGCTTCCATTAGATAGTACACCACTGGCATGCAGAACTCTAGTGTTCATAGAATGAAGTTCATCTTAACAGCATACCTCAAAGCAAGTACAATGTACACCACAAAAGGCAACAACAGGTTTAAACTGTAGATTTGTCCGGACACTCCTTGTGCGGAAAAGCCAGAAAAAGAAAAGATGGGGAAGATGCCTTCTTGAACCAAAATGATTAGAAGCAAACCAACACAAAGAAATGCAACAGACTGAGCAGAAAGCAACAAATGCTTCTCCTTCTCTAGAGTTACATCTTCAATGTAAAAGGACACCCCCTCCCACGCCCCTGGCATGAGATTGTATTTATCATGTAAAATATTAACTACTGTTAGGTTTCTAAGTCCACACACAAACATTCAGGTTGCTAGGTTTTGATATTAAATGAGAGACTACTGATGCCAATGCGTAGTCTAAAGTCTTCTGAAGTAGCATATATACTGTTAAAGTTGTGGCACCAAGCACTTGGGTTTTGCTAAGAAGTGTGTATAACAAACAAAGAAGTACAACATTTAGGATTGAAGGCAGCCTTGTTGCATGTATTTTACTCGTTCCTACAACTTGTAAATATGGGCCATTAACCTGCATTTTCTAATTAACTGGATATACAGATTAAATATATTTTTATAGTTTAAAGCCTTTTCACTGAAAGGTGCATAATTCAAACACTTGATATCCTACTGCCCTGTGACTAGTAAAAAAATGCACAAGTATATCCACATACTGCAAGTTCTTAAAAAGCTAAATTTGAAGTGTAGAAACACAGCAGACTGATGTTACTTGGGTTAGGCACTCCTTGATGCCGCAGAAACTGTGTAAACCTTTTAGACAAGTCACCTCTGTCCCAACCCTGAAAACAAGGACTGCCAGTATCCAAGAAATTAAATTTAATGTTACAAAAGAAGGCGTATCAAAATATCAAACTACACTTGCATGTGGCAGTTGAACAAGTGAGTGCAAGGCTGAAGAAAAAGTTAAAATCTATGAAAAAATTTAGATTAATGATTACAATACTAGATCAACTTTACACAGCTTGAATTTGCAGCTGTTCTTTGCTTTTAACTCCCTCCTGCCCAAACATATTGACTTCCTTCAAGAAAAGGAGTTCTTTTACACAAAATGTGTCATGTTTGTATTACTCAGAACAAAACAGTTTTGCTGGCAGAGATTGTGGGTTCGCAGGGACATTTAAGCTTTCATTAAACTGGAAAGCAGTCAAGTCTTTGTGTCTACAAATTTTACATTTAATAGTTCCACAAATTTGGCAAAAGTCCATGATGATGTCTAGGATGTCTTCACCAAATCGTAGACATAAATATGGAAATCATCATCAAACTTGATGAAATAGACAGATGGTTTGGCTTCAACTTGATGAATGACCATGCCAGTCCTTTTTGAGCCATCTTCTTTGGCATATTCCACTTGTTTGCCTACCAGGCTGTCCACAACTTCACCTGGCTCCCGTTCTGCAGGAGGTGAGTCATCTGTAACATAAACCCAGTGTACTTTAGTAGACATTAATAATATGTTGCAATACGTAAGACAACTGCAGAGCCTTCTTCAAAACTCATACAAAACAATTAAAAGTAAATAGATTATGCAGAAAATTTATTTTGTTAAGATAAGCACCTAACAATTGCCACGCTTCTAGAAAGTATTTGCAGAAAAATTTTTCAAGTAATACTGTATTATGACAAAAATAGAATTTTGATTGGTAAGAGAAGTAAATCTTTTGACAGGAAGGTTTATGCACAAAAAATACAAAATGGCGGTGGATAATTGAATTTAAATCATGAGCAGAAAAAGATACTGGACCTCTTCAGCAGAAAGGCAGCTTAATTAAATTTCCCTCATCCCACACATCGTAATCGAAGTTTCAGCGCATGCATGCCACTGTAACAAAACTAACTCTTCTAAAACAGTAGTATGTGTAAACCCCTTATTAAAAGGGGCTTTTGACTCCGTATTTGAATAATGCTTTTGGTAAAGTCTAACAATACTATTCTTGTCTGTAGTAAAACCTAATCAGAAATGTCCTTGTATTTTAGATGAACCCTAAGCTAAATTTGGATAATAAAAGGTGTGATTTGTAACAGGCCAACTGCCAAGGACTTGGCTACAAGCCAAACACAAAAGAAAGGCATGAAAGAAGGTTAAAAAGTACTGTATGGAGAACCAGAAGCTAACCACACCTTCTTTCTCAGCTCCTCTTCTTTTGCTGCCAATTTATCTAAACTTGTGGTTTGCATTCCAGTGAGAAACTTTGTAAAGCAATTTCACATCTGATGTGGCTTTTATTCTGGAAATTATAAGCTTCAAAATTAATAACTTTGCTCCAAGTTTGCATTAAGAATCCCTTACAGATTCCATCCATTTTATTTTCAGTTCAGAGAGCTGTGGAAGAATTCTCAAAGGAGAAAAAAACCCAAGAGGGAATGAATAGATTGCTTTGTATTTACACTAAAAATCCATCCAACAACTGAAGAAGCTCCCATTACAATCTTTGTTTCAATTCCTCTAAAAATGTACTATCACACAGGAATTATCCTCTTAATATCAGTTTTATTTGAAGAGTTTTTCTTGGCAAAGATGCAAGTTCAACTCACATATTTTCACTGAGAAGTACAAAGTTTTAGTATCAGATCCAGCAATACAATTTCCCCTTACCAAAAAAAACCTTAGAAGAAATTATCTACAATTTGGTCTTCTAACATGTGCAAAGACTATATCTGAGAAGAGACAGTACCCTGGAAATTTTAGTTATATAATATTATGGCAAGTTCCACCAAATTTATAGAACTGCTTCCGGGTATTCTAAAGTCTGATTTGAAAAATACTACTCCGAAATAGTAACATCCAATAATTGACTCAAGGACACAATTCAAAATACCTGGAAAGTATTCACATTCAGGGAAGGAAGCAAATACTTAGAAGTGTTTACAAAACAGGTAAGCAGTCAATAGTCCTGTGGGGAGCATGGAGAGAAAAGTGCACTAAAAGCAATTAGTACTTAAATGGAAAGAAAGCATATAATCTTTTCCTACCCTTACTCCCAAAACTGGAAGAAAGCAAAGCAGACTTAAAATATATTTCAAGTCCTTTTTAATAGCTAAGACAAAGAACAAATTATGTGAAGGTTTAAATCTAAAAGAGCTGTCATTATTTCTTTTGGAGGAAGAAGATTAATTTTTTCCATTAACATCTGTGATTCACTTTCAAAAACAGCAGAGATGTTGCTTCTTTGCTAGGGGAAGAGACAAGGGGGAGTCTAAACACAGATGATTACTACACACATTATGCAAGTAAGTGTCACTTGTTTATTCTGCCAGTAGACCATTACCAGTGATGGATCTGAAAAAAGACTGTCTCAATCTCAACACACTAATTGTAACAAATACATATGCAAACCACTATGTAGTCAACCACCACAGTTATCCAATTTATAATTTTCCTTAAAGCCCAGACTGCCTCTATCAGAAAAAGGTGGTTTAAGTACACAGGACAAATAAAACTGAAGTATTCTTTATAAGCTTTATCCACTCCCCTCCACCCCTTTTTTTGTACTAGCTATCTAAATCTCTAGAACAATTCTGATTCTGTGAAAATCCTTCTAAATTAATAGAAATCCTGGTGACTTTCCAATCAAAAAGAGAGGAAAAATATCCCTCCTAATATGCTGAAATCTTTTTCTTGCTAGTATGTTGCAACATGTGAGAGTAAATGAATTTTAAAAAAATTAGTACCTCTTTCCCACAGGAAACTACTCAAGAAGTTTTGCACACTGAAGACACAAAGGTCAAAGAAATTATTCTTACTGTATTAGTAACATTAACTGGTTTCAAAATACTATTAACCTCCACAAGAACCATTTGAGAAACACAAATCAACACCCAGCTCTACAAACTGGGATAATTCTGTAAGAAAACAACAGTGGAAGACTCCTGGTTTGCCAGTTTCCATTAAAAAACCCAAACATAAACTCTTCCACAGTAGTACATACCTATTTTCAGCAGAATTACTAATAATTATGAAAAATATTTCTCTGCAAAAGTCTCTACTGAGAAAAGTAAAATATTTCAGCAGTTAACACATGTTCTTTGTTGGGCTAAAACCTTTGTTAACTGTGATACTTAAAAAGGATAACATTTAAGGAGTAACAAACAAGATGTTTGTCAGCTCTCCTGAGTCAAATGCTTAATACAAAGAAGAGAAGAGTAACTGGCCTACTTACTTGAATCAGGCATAATGCGAAGGTCACCTTCTTTATAATCATCTAAGAGTTGGTACATGTACAAGACGGGATCTTTCTCGTAGGTAATATAAAACCACGTGTTCATAATTGGAGCTCGAGCCAAAACCATCCCCCTCCACTCATCTTTTGAGCCATCCTCTGTCTCAAACATATGTTCCACAGCTTTACCAATCATTGTATCTGCCAGGTGGGCATCACTAATTCGAGATGAAGCTGAAATGACAGCATTTCGCAAGTTCATTCAAAGGCACAGATATGTATTCTTGTGAAAAATAATCTTCACCCTGATTCATACGCAAGTCTGATTGTAAGTTCATCCATTCACAAACAAAACAAACACTGCCCATTTCAGAGAGTTTAGTACTGAAGATCTACAAAACTTCAAAATGTTGTTAAAATGGCCATGAAATATTGTACTCCCCATGATTAAACAACTGCAATGCAAGGTAAAAAGACATCAACTGAGGCCACAGCAGCAGAGACTTTTTGTATTTTAACTAGACAATTGACAGGGAGAGACAGATGGGAGAAGAGAAAGGCCAATCACAGAACAATTCTGTGATGTTAATGGACCCTTGGCGTTTGGTTCCTCCTAATTCCACTCTACAGACTGCTACCAAATGCCTTGCAGTTAGAAGAAGTAACAGTTTGTTCTGTTTATAAACTATTTACTTGAGTAAATATAAAACTTGGTAGTTTGAAAAACCTGTACTTTAACAACCCCACGCTAATTTGAAAATCAAAAAGTATTATTACTAGTCAAGTTATTTCATTTAGAAAATGCCTTCTTCCCTGTGTGGGTGTAACCAAACCTGTGTATTCTACACCCTCTATGTAATTTCTGATGAACTGTTAATAATTAATCGTTTGCAGCAGCTGCCCAGGGCACACCTGACACCTCAGGCTACAAGCTGGGTGTTAAGGAACCCTGTGACATAGGGGAGTCATTAGCACATTCACATCCAGCCTGAGGTGTCATGTCTGCTAATGGGCCATCAAAGATTCCAAAAATCTCCCATGACCCACGGAGTAAATCACCCATTGTGAAAATCCCCAACCCTGGGGGAGGTACGGGGCATTCCCACCTGAACTTGAGTACATATAATCTTCATGTCTGCGGACTTCTGGTACCACTTGTCAGATCCAGAGGAGGACCAGAACCTCAACAGGACTGTGACTGCCACTCTTGACCAGACTGTGACCATCATCCTCACCAACAGGTTTTCCTTTCCTTTCACTTTGTACTCAGGGGGGTCACGTGGTGCTCAGCACAGGTGCTGGCAAGCTCCATTCTCTTTGTGCCCCACAGTGCTGGGTTATACATCTGGTTTTTGTGGGTGTCGTTTGTGTGTATCATCTTATTTATTGCAATCTTTTTATTAAACTGTAACTCTGACTTGTTATCTCTTTTGAACTGGTTTCATTCTCCTGCTCGTTTACCTTTAAACCAGCACATTCCCATTATTAAAAATACTTAAGGGAAGTACATGAGGAAAATGAGACATTATTACTGTTAGACACATACAACAGACAACATAGTCAAGATGTCTTAATAGTTGAAATTTTAACAGAAGGATCAACGTTCATCAAAATAAAAGCTACAGAATGTACTGCATACTACCTGAAGATGGCAACTGCACTCCCTGGTATAATCAAAATTTTATAGAATCAAGAAAAAATAGAGCATTTAGATTACTAGCCATGAGACAAAAATCAAATTGACCAAAAACATTTAAGTGGTCAGATGTTATCTTGGGGGAAGTCTGGAGACATTAGTGGAGAACCTTTAATAATAAAGGTCAGCCTATATATATATGCACCAATTTAGGAGAAAAACCCAAAACACTTACCAACTCTGTCTGGAAGAACTTCAAGTGCTGAAACTCTTTCATCTTTGTGAAGTTCTAGTCCATACACACAGTCAAATCCATCATACTTTATGAGATAGAGAGAGGGATTTACAGGAACTTGATCAAGAACTGTGCCCTTCCATTGTGTTACAGGTCCACTCCCTTCTTTCCATCCATGCTGTATCCTGCAGCCTACAATATTTCTTCGAGGCTGAGAAATAGGTTTGCTCGGTCCCACATTATTTCTATGTTTTCTGTACATAGATACAAACATTAATATTAAACAAGTACATACATATTCAACGTTGTACTTCAGAAAGTACTTGTATGCTTTTACAGGGCAATGTATTTAATAGCTTAGTATACCTTATTCAAATTAAAGCATAAAGCATATCACATTGTATTAGAAAAAAGAAAAACACACTGAAAACTAGCAAAACATTTTTGATGTGGTTTGTAGGGTCAGTTTCCTAAGAGCAAACTCTAAAACTATTTTTCTTAAGACAAAAGAACTATTCTACCCCTTGCTACACTGAACATCAAAACTAAAACTCACCTGCATCAGGTCTCACAGCACAAGGGTACCTGGCAGTTACCTTTTAGCTTTCTGTAGAACAGTAAATAACTCCTGTCCCAGGAGGAAGAAGTAAGTGCAAACATTACCAGTGGCTGATTAAAATTCTTCCAAGATTTTTTTTTCCCCTAAAACAAACCTGTTTTCAACTGAAGGAAATTTAGCTTCCTTCATTTGCAGGTATTTTTGACTCAGAGTATTTTTAAAGACACATGGTAGAAACAACACTTCTGTATTGTTCCTTTTCGGTATGGGAAATGAAAAATTGCATGTAATGGAAAAGGCCAGAGAAGGCATACTCCTTTATTTAAAAAACAGATTAAATATACTTTTTTGTCCTTCCACTATTTTCACGCAATTTGCATGGAAATCCCTCTGGTGAGTAACAGTTGCTCTTCTGATCAACTGTAATGTAAGCTGTATGAGTTTCAAATCACTGAAAGTGCTATACAAATTTTGTCCTATTCAGTTATGAAAAAATGACAGTTTTGAATACAAACGGAGAAACGCAGGGACATTACGACATTATACAAAATTCTCCTGAATGTCAACAAGTTATAAAATAAATTTCTGGGCTACTACTTGTAGCACACACCATTTTAATGACAGTAATATATGCACACAACTAGCATGGTTAAAGCAACGTCTAAAAGAGTATCAGCTGCAAAAAACCAACACTCTTCCTTAGATTAGAGATACTGACAAAAGAAAAATGTCTTCACAAACAATGGATGCTGACTCAGAAGTCCCTATATGATCCAAAAAAGACAGATAACAACAATGAAATCCTAGAAGTGGTCTTTGAGAATAATTCGCTCACTATATGATATTGGAATGCTTAATGCTAAAGATATAATTGTAACTTTTAAAATCAAGAGACACAATTCCTTCAGCAACTTGTCCCACCTCCATGCCTTAATTCATCATGAAGATCTTAGCAGGGAGGTTTGTCAAACTTCACTTTTGCTATCATTTGAGCTTTTTCAAAGATCAAACTACAGTTCTGTACCCCTAACTTTCATAAAACAGATAATTGGAGCAGGTTGGAGTTTCTGCAAAGAGAGACTCTCCCAAAAAGCTTGTTCTAATGTTATGCAAAAACTAAAACACATTTCCAAATTCTAGTTTTGTTCATGCATATGTATGCTATCTGTATTTCTAATTGTCATTGTGTCAGATCTGGTTCTTGGCACAATAAAATTGAGTTTGTTTTTTATAGAATTCATTCATTTAGTTCTAGTGAATCATCACTCCATTTTAAAGGGAATAAAAACAAGTAAAGATAAAAAAAAGTTGAAGCTGACATTGCTTTATCTAGTTTAAGCAGTTTATGCTCATCTTTGAAAAATATTATACTGCTATCCATACTCAATCTCACAGTCAATTTTACTTTCTGCCTACCAAGCATAATTCACTTTAAGTTGGAACAATAATGCAAAAAGTTTCTAAATTTGTTCTAAAAAAAATATCGAAAAAGATAAAATAATTGAGTTCAAATGGATAAATACGTTTAAAATGCCTCATAGAGCAAAATGCATTTAAAATTTAATTACAGGTCAAGTACCCATCAGGTGTACTTGCAGTTCAAATTTTTGTTGAAGGTTGTACTACTGAAAAGCTGCTCACTCTCATTTGCAGTTGTTCATACAGTAAGAAATGAGATATTCAACCTAGTAAATTACTAAGGAAAATCTACTTCTTGCATCTGAACAAGTGGTAAGAAAGCAAGTTGTTAAATATCCATAAATAATACAGGACATACTTCCATGTAAGACAACCAAGTAATCAACATTCCTTTCCTTAAGGAGTTGCTATTTTTGTGTTACAGCAAGTAGCATAAGTATTCATAACCTTCTATGATGTTATATCCAGAAGGTTCAACACAATTTATTCCTTCTCTTTCATTAGAATTATCTTTAAATTTCAACAAATATTTGCTCTTGAAGACTATATAACAATTAGACATGTAAAACATGGAGCCAGGAGGCAAGTCCTGGAAATAGCTTGACACATCAGACACATTCTCATTGTAAATGACCTTTTGATTCCCCAAAGTTTCAGATCTTCTTCTTTATCTTGAAAGCTGTAAGCTGTTAAGTAAAACTTAGTTATGTGAAAGAGTTTCATTATCAAAACCAGATACTATAGACTACATATCCTGAAAGAAATCTTTCCAGATTTTGAAGCTGTCTTTATATGGTCCTCACACAAACTTTTTGGCAGCGTCTACCAGGGAAACCAACGTAGTGCAGCACTGCACAAGGACTGATAGCAGAAAAATCAACCATTACCAGAGGGTTGTGCTTAAAAGACAGACTAGCATTTATAAAAAGGAAAATGGCAATTCCCAAAATAACCGATAAAGTTATCCATTTAGGTTTGACTGCTGGTTCGTTTTTTTCCCCTGATCACCTCATCTCAAAAAAATACCACTAAGGAAAAAAAAACACACAACAGAAGGGTGAAAGAAAACCACACCCCTCAGATATGCAAAACCCACACAATTGTGAAAAACTCAAAGGAAAACTATAAAACATTATAAAAGCAGTACAGCAGCAATGGTCAGTTCATTTTCACATCTTTCACAGTGCTAAGCAGAAAAGTTATTGAAAATAGGACCCAAAAATACAGTTGTGATCTTATTACAGCCTATCACTAATAGCAGAATGATGAGAGAATTGTTATTAACTACTTTTCACAATATTCAGACTATGAGGCACTTTAATTAAGACAGAAGTTTTAAAGTATTTTCTGTACTCCCTCAAAACCCATCATTCAGTTGTGACTTTGACTTCCACATGTTGCAGAAACCAAGAATTACGTTAGCTTGAAGTGGGATCAAAATTTCAAAATGTTTAAGTTCACTTGTAGTTAAACTACAGGTATAACCTGCACTTCATAGTCTTTGAATTGCCAACAATATAAAATCTGGAGAGTCTATGAAGAAAGGATTTTCATACTCATACTATTTCTTGTATTCTTTCCTTATACGCCAAGGGTGAAAAGAACCAGATCTGTGAGTTTACTGACTGATCTGATGCCAGTGAGGTCAGCTTCATACTGGCAGAGATCACCACTACTCACTAACAGAGCACCTGGAAGAACTGCCCTATATCCTCAGGAAGGATCTCCAAAAGGCTCAATAGTTAACCACTATTTAAGAAAGAAGAGTTTAGAAGGCTCATCCACACTGCTCATTCTATCACCTCCTCAGTTACTGAGTCTCGCCTTGTTCCTTCCTCTGCTGAAAACCTTCTGAAGCTGATTTAAAATCTCAACAGCCTTTTGAGTGCCAGTAGACTTCTTCTTCTTTTTCTTTAAATGAGAGCAACAAAATAACTAACTAAATCAGTGACAAATTATGCATTACTAACTTGTATCGGCTCAGAATAGTATCAGCATATAGCATTACATCATCATTCATATTCTACTCATTTGTGGTAAACTACAAACAATACTCTACTACTCTGCCTCATTCTAGACAAGTCAGTGAGCAGCACACAAAAATCATCTTGGCTTGGTAGAAGAAAACCTTTACTAAATAATAAACCATTGAACTACGCTAAATTAACATAAAACTAAGCTGGATGCTCAAGTTAAATGCCTGAAAATTATGTCACTTAGGATCAAAACTTCTCATGTCCCACAAAAGCCTTTATGCTAAAAAATTTACAGCCTATTTAGTTATTTAAATAACTGTATATTAACACAACAATAAAGACAAATCTAGCCACCCTCAAGTACAAAAGGCAACCCACCTCTGATAGTCTTCCCATCATACACTCCTTTCTCTGAGCGGTTGAAAGAGAACAAGAGAAATTAAATTTTAACCAACTCTACCTGCCCCTAGACAAATAAATGTTTCTTTTTGCCTTCTATTAAGAGAGACAAGAATGGATAATGATGTGCTGGTAGAAGGGATTAGAGTAGTTTTACACCAGGTGATGTCTCTGGGAAACAGTTAACACTGTTTAGCAGTGATTAACTATGTTAACTGTGGAATATACACCTGCCAAACAAATTGCTTTTGATTGATACACCAGTATATAACTTTACACTTAAAATACAGCTAGTAACATTTTAGTAAGTTTCACACTTACCCAGCCTAGATTTCTTCCACCAGAGATATAGCCAGAGGATATCTAAGACCAATTATACCCAGATGATTACCTATGTTTTCACACAGCTACTCACCAGTGTTCAGCTGCTACTATTTAAAAATGTTGTAGATGGAAAAATACATGCCATGAAAGTGTTGCATAAGCAGGTATCCTTCCTTCCCACACAAATAGTAGCCTCCTTACAGAAGTATTTCAGCATATTCTTTATTTTAAAAAAAAACAAACAACCAAACTTTTCCAAAACTACAGTTATAGTGCATACATGATTAGATATATCAAAGATTACATCCAGACTGGGTTATCTGTAAACATGATTTGCAGTTTTTATTGACCTGGTGATTAAGACAAGAACTCTGTGCCAGAGAAAAAACACCCTATAATACACATGGCTAATTTTGGGTTTGTACATCTTTCTCTAAGGATTCCAGAAAGAATTACAAAACTGTATTCAAGAAAAATATCATACTAACAGTGAAAACAATGCTCAAATCTTTATCTGCTGGGCTTTCCTTCCTACCACCTTCCTGAAAGAATTTAAAGTCTGACTCTACACACACGTATACAGACTTGAGTATTGTTCTACATGGTTTTCAAGAACAAAGTGAGTGGAACAATATAGATGTATTTCTAGAACAGTACTTGCAGTTACTGAGAGATACAATTTAGTAAAAATACTAGCAACTTACTTGTGAGAAGTTCTCTTCTTCATCATGCTGGCAGACACTCCTGCATGACCTACAATATAAAAGACAGTGGAACTACTGAAGAATAATTAAAAAGCTTACATAAAAATCTTCATTTTTAATGTCAAAATGCAAAGAAGCCAAACATTTCATGTTATGACTGATGAATGACCTGCTACAATGGGAGAAGGCTCTGCAGGGACAGACACGGACTATGTGCTCATGAAGCTGTGGTGTGTTGACTCTGGCTGGATGGCAGGTGCCCAAGCAAAGCTGCTCTATACCTCCTCTCCTCAGCTGGACACGGGAGACAAAATACAACTAAAGGCTCCTGGGTCAAGAGAGGGACAGGGAGAAATCACTCACCAATTACCATCACAGGCAAAACAGGCCTGACTCACAGAATATTAGTTTAATTTACTATCAATCAAATCCAAGTAAAATAATGAGAAATGAAGCCAAATATTAAAATACCTTCCCCTCACCCCACTCTTCTTCCTGAACCTAACTTCACCGTCAAATTTTTCTACCTCCTTGCTCCCAAGTAGCACAAGGACACAGGTAATGACGGTTCCAGTGAGTTAATCACGTGCTGCCTCTGCTGCTCCTTTCTCCTCAGGGGGAGGACTCTTCATACTCTTCCTCCACTCCAGTGTGAGATACTCCTACAGCAGACAATCCTGCAAACTTTCCAGTGTGATTCCTTCCCATGGGCCACACATCTTCACAAAAAATTGTAGCATGGATCCTTTCCACAGGGTGTTGTCTTTCAGGAACAGGCTGCTCTGGTGTGGGTCCCCTGCATGGTCACAGGTCCTGCTGGCAAACTTGCTCCAGCATGGGCTCTTCTCTCATGGAGCCACAAGTCAGGCCAGGAAATCTGTTCAAGATTTCCTGCAGGATCATGGACTTCTTCAGTCGCATCCACTTGCTCCAGTGTGGCTCCATGGGCTGCAGGGCCACAGCGTACCTCATCTCACCATCACCCTCACTATGGGCTGCAGGGGAACCTCTGCTTCAGTTCCTGGAGCACCTCTCCCTCTCCTCTAAACCGACCTTGGTGATGCAGGGCTGTTGCTATGACAAAGTTTCATTCCTCTGCTCTAGCTAAAATTGCTACTGTGCAGAATCTTTCCCCCTTCTTAAATATATTATCCCCAGAGGTGCTACTATCACTGATAGGCTCAGCTTTGGCCAGTGCTGGGTTCATCCTGAAGCTGGCTAGCATCAGCTCTGTTGGACACAAAGGAAGCTTCTAGCTGCTTCTCACAGAAGCCACTCTTGTACTCTCCCAGTAAATTGCCATGAAAATGCAACACAGAAGCTCAGGGATGAACATAAGGACTGACTGACAGCAACTATTAAAATGAAAGTTGAGCTAAACACAACAGGGACATAGTTATAACAGTTGAGATAATCAGCAATAGTAGGTAAGTGAATCAACTTGCTGTTTTAAGTTTTCATCCCTGAATTAATAAGGACACAGATACACATCTTCTTGAGTTAGTCAGACTAACACTATCAGTGCCTAACAGAGCATGTGAAAAAAAAAAAGCCTATGAACAAATGTTTACAGATAGAAGAACACTGCATTCATCCCAGTGATATTTTGGGATGAATATGAAAACTGGACAGCTTCTACTAAGCTGCAGTGAGGAAAGGGGAAAGCACACTTCTACTGGTTGTTAGAAAGCTACTTATGAGCAGCCATGAAGAATTCAGAAGAGGAAATATGCAAGAACAAGATGACAGAAGAACAGTGTCAAAAGATAACATTATATATAAAGAGTGAGTTGTACAGTGAAATCAAAGTAAGTTCTCAGAATGAAAACTGCAGTCTCAGATCATGGCCAATGACCACATGTATAGGGATTGAAATAGCCCGTTAAAGTGAAGGCTGTGATGTACACCAAGGGTGGTAAGTGGCCAGAAGGTATGTGGCTTAATCCTGATTCTCCCTGTCTTTCTCACTGTACTGGTTTTGACTGGCATAGAGTTATATGTTTTCAGAGTGGTTTGTTTTGGGCTGGTTTTGGACTTTTTGCTTGTTGCCTGCTGTATCTAAAAGAAGATGATCACAGTGCTGGACTGAGAGAAATGTAACTCTAATGTCTGATGCTTATGTACAAACATGCCTGAAATTTCAACTAAGGAGCTTATGTTAACACTTACAGAAAAATGTTTTAATTTCTCTATATGCCTGAAGAAACAAATTCTTTTAAATTTAACAAGTGTTCCAAGTACAGCTTTGGAATTATATACATAATGAAAACACTCACACTATTACTACTATTGCACAAGAGAGTAAAGAACTTAAAGTACCATTAGCTTCAGTATTCATAAATATTTTAATATTTTCATTTTAATATGAAAAATTTAAGAGGAATATATATAGAGTTACAGAAATGGCAGAATGAAAATAATACTGTGTGTTAGGTTTACTATGCTAAGCTTGTACCAGATCCTCAGGAACCTGTATTTCCAGCAGTAATGACATTTGTAATGTTTGGATTTTAAAAATAAAGCCTTACCTGCCAATTATTGCAGTAAAGATTCTACTTGCAATTTTTTACTGTGACAAGATCAAATAATTAAACTGTGTGTAAGAACTTAGTGGGAAATTAAAAAATAGTACCACAAAGTCTTTGATTAGAAACCCATAACACTTTGAGACTTTACTATAACCACTAGAAAAAGCTTTCTAGTCATGTCAGCTACCTTTTCTGTAAATAAGGTGGCTGTGTTCTACTAATACATAAAATAACGTTTCATTAAAAATATGGAGATGTTTTATTTAAAAAATTGTTAGAAAAAGAGAACTGTTCTTACAAAATAGTGAAACTGCATCACTAGGACATGAGCACATGCACTTTGTGTTTTACATTATTGGCTAAGGAGAGAAAAGTGAGATTTTGGCTAAATTAGCTCAAGCAGTTAAAACCCCAACAAAATAACAGAACAGTTCAGCACAAGAACTTTCTTTCTGTCCTCTGCTCAGGTACTCTGAAACCTGTGCATAAGAAGAGAGGTACAAAGCATTTATCTTCCGAAGAGAAAAACAAAAACACTAGACCTACACAGAAGGAAGGTTTACTACAACATCTGCAATAAATACAAAGGAGAAGCTATGCAGACCTCCGGTAATGGGAATTTGCCCTGTTTTCTAACTTCTTGCCTTGGGAACCTCATATTTTTGACACGATTCAATTTGTTCATTGAAATAGTGAACTCTAAACCAGAAACCAACAAGACATCCTTGCTGAAATCTCTTCTTTGAAAAGACTGTTCCAGAAATTAAGGAAAGTGGCACAAACTGTGAGAAATTGTTAGAAACTATTAGCTGCTACC
The DNA here is from genome assembly GCA_013396755.1 of Sclerurus mexicanus. Classification (NCBI taxonomy): domain Eukaryota; kingdom Metazoa; phylum Chordata; class Aves; order Passeriformes; family Furnariidae; genus Sclerurus; species Sclerurus mexicanus. Next base: position 175,603 of record VWZF01005577.1, read on the forward strand.
GCAAGTGTGAGAAATTATACAGCTATACAAAAATCTACAAATATATAGAATATTAAAATCCACAAATACAGAAAAATCCCATGGCACCAGAAGTACCTTAAGACAGCTTACAGTTTAATACATGAAGTTAGGGCATTTGGATGTTTAATACAAATATCCATCGCAAATATCTGAAGATTCTAGGTCAAATTTACCCTCATACCAACTAAATGCCTATTTGCCACAATGCATCCTTCTATTTTGCACTGTCTGAATTCAGTAATGTGTCATGGAGATGCATGAACTCCTTTCAAAGACATCTGAGGCTAGACTATTGAACTGGTTGGTTAGACACTTGCAGGAATTTTAGCAAGAGTTTCTGTCCTCTACAGCAGCTCTAGATAGAGGGATGGGACTGCACAGACTCCCTATGTCTGCCAAACTCTAATGAAAGGTCAAAATCAGAATTATCCCCCTGTTGAATCTTTCTTAGCCTAGAGGAATGCCTTCAATATTAGTTTTTCTGCTATTACTAGAAAGTTACAAGAAATCTTTGAGCTGCTTTTTGGGTCAAAGTTCAGTAACATCCACAGTTTGGAGTTACATCTAACCTTCAAAAAAAAAGGACGAAGACGGCTGCATGAACACTGACAGAACTATAGAGAACACTGCACGAAATTTCTTTAGATAGAAATTAAAATAATCTCTACAACTAAACTACCCTTAACATAAAACCAGAAAAAAAATTAATAGCCTAAAACAATCTAAGTGGATCAGTTTTACTCTTCTTTGTAATAAGCAGGGAAGACTGAAACTTTGATGCACCGGACAAAAAAGAAATGATATATGCTTCAATCACTTCTATGCAGATGCTACCAAGCTGAGCAGTGTGGCTGACATACCTGAAGGACGGGATGCCATCCAGAGGGACCTGGACAAGCTTGCAAAGTGGGCCAATGGGAACATCATGAGGTTCAACAAGGCCAAGTGCAAGGTGCTACATCTGTGTAGAGGTAATCCCTTGTATCAACACAGGCTGGGGGATAAAGGAATTGAGAAGGACACCCCTTGCTGAGAAGGACTTGGGGGTGTTCGTGGGTGACAAGCTGGACATGACCCAGCAATGTGCACCTGCAATCCAGAAAGTCAACTGTGTCCTGGCCTGCATCAAAGTCAGTGCGGCCAGCAGGGCAAGGGACGCGATTTTGCCCCTCTACTCTTCTTTGGTGAGACCCCATCTTGAGCATTGCATCCAGCTCTGGGGTCCTCAGCACAGAAAGACGCAGACCTGGTGGAATGAGTCCAAAGGAAGGTCATGAAGGTGACTGGAGGGTTGGAGCACCTCTCCTATGAGGAAAGGCTTAGAGTCAGGATTGTTCAGCCTGATGAAGAGAAGGCTCTGAGGTGATCTTACAGCAGCCTTGCAATATGTGAAGGGGGCAAGAAAGACGGGGACACACTTTTTAGGAGGACCTGTTGTTACAGAATGCAGGGTAAAGATTTTAAACTAGAGAAGGGTCAGTTTATGTTAGATACAAGAAAGAAGTTTTTTTACAATGAGTGTGGATGCCCTATCCCTGTAAGTGTTCATGTTCAGGTTGGATGAGGCTCTGAGCAATCTGATCTGCTTGAAGATGTCCCTGCTAACTGCATGAGAGTTGGGCTAGATGACCATTAAAAGGTCCATTCAATCTCAACCTCTTTTTATTTTTCTGATATAAGAGCACAGAAACATATTTTTTGTAATAGAAAGTGAAAACAACCTCCATTAAGAATTAAGGGTTTAATTGTCAAATGGTCTGTCTTTTGAGATTGACTTCTGCTCCTAACCAATCCTTACAATACATCCTTAAAATATTAAAACAAGTAACCATATTTCTGAATATTTCTACTTTACTCCAGACAAAGACAAAAAAACCTATTATTTCAGGATGTTGACTCCAAAGTAAATACATATGTCATTTCAGCTGGGGCTATAGGAAAAATATGGAGAAGGCTGGGAGAAAGCTACTGGCAATGTTTTTTCCATTATGAGATCAGTTGGTACCCTCCATGCAATTAATGAAAAAACAGACAGGCTCTTCAAAACACACTACCAGTATTTTATTTCTCTGAATATCACCTGTATTCACAATATGCATGAAGCTAGATGTTTTAAGGTATATTCCAGAATCTCCTGTGGGAACAGAAGTAATCCCACTCTGCATTTGTAGACTATTTCAAAACTAATTTCAGGGACCTAAAAAATACTGCAGTGTGCTTATTCATACCTCATATTACTCAATCTCAAATTGAAACAGTTATTTTAATTGAACTAGATCAGAGTTACAGAGATCAATCAAACTATGACTCTGCAGAAAGATCTCACTGCAATTCTGAGTAGTTTGCATCCAAGGGGGCGTGATATCTTTTCTCAGCTCACAAAGGCAGTACTGAAAAAATTTACACTTGTGTCCTAGTTACAGTGGTCGGGGCCAGTTTATCACTGTGTGGGTGTAATCAAAATTGTGTATTCTACACTTTCTATGTAATTTCTGATGAACTGTTGAAATGGATTGTTGGCAGCAGCTGCCCAGGGCACACCTGACATCTCAGGCTACAAGCTTAAGAACTTTGTGAGACAGGAAAGTTTTCCTGTCTTCACACCAATGACTCAGGTGTGATAGCTCCCCTCTGGGGAGTCACTAGCACCTTCACACCCAGCCTGAGGGGTCATGTCTGCTAATGGGCATTCAAGGATTCCAAAAGTATCTCATGACCCACAGAGTAAATCACCCATTGTGAAAATCCCCACCCTGGGGGAGGTACTGGGCATTCCCACCTGAACATGATCTTGGGGGTTGGGTACCACTTGTCATATACAGAGGAGGATCAGAACCTCAACAGGACTGCGACTGCCACTCTTGACTAGACTGCGACCATCATTCTCACCAACACATTCTTCTTTCCTTTTCCTTTGTTCTCAGGGGGGCCACGTGGTGCTCAGCACAGGGGCTAATGAACACCATTCTGTTCGTGCCCCACAGTGCTGGGTTGTACATCTGTTTTTTGTGGGTCAGACGAATTTCTTCTCTGTATCATTGTACTTATTGTAATCTTTTTATTAAATTGTAATTCTGACTTTTAATCTCTTTTTGAGTTGGGTTCATTTCTCCTGCTGGTTTACCTTTAAACTAGCACAACTTACTTTTAAAGGTAAAAAACTACAAATGCTTGTATATGACAATATCTCCTAATAATTTTCTTTACCAAGAAATTACTTTTATGTTTTAAAACCAATCAGTAAAGGCACCACAATTGATCCTGACCATCATGCAGTTTAGTGGGATTCTGCACCACTGGGAGAACATTGATAGGAAAGACATTAGAGGACCATAACTTATACAGCATTAAACAGATGATCATTAGACTTAAAAGGGCCAAATATAAGTGTTATTGCAGGGTAATCACATCTTATTTTTCAATCAATTATACTGCAAGTAAATTTTTTTTTAAATCTGTATTTCTCCTGTATTTAGGACAGCCATATACTAATCAGAGAGACAGATAGGCACACTGGCTTGCATAGCACCTTTCTGTTCCACTGAAACTATATCCTAGAAAGCAACTTTATACATTGAGAAACTCCTCAAGTCTGCAGCCATATACTCTACTGCTGAGTGAAAATGAAAAGTCCATCTTAAATCCTACCCTTTATTTCTCAAGATGGAACTATGCACTAAGTATGTTTCCTGTGAGAGAGATTTCAAAAGTGTAGATATTTTCAATCACATGTACTTCCTTTACAACAAATAAAAGCACTTCCTTCCAAGGAAGACAGACAGGACAGCTGAAAATTTGGTTTGTCAAAGATGCCACCAGAGCTGTAGTGTCACTGATTGACGTCTGTACAATAGGATGAAATCAATGTCAGTTGCAAAATGCTTCAGTAACGTGTTCAATTTTGCCCTGTATTAACACCTGACATGACCACTCATTTATCTGTATCTCCATATATTCTTCTGCAGCCTGTATATGATGCAAGAGTCTCCTAGAGTACCACAATTTTATGATTTTACATGATCAACAGATCAAATGTAAAGTTCATATTTTCATTCTTTCACCATATTTTTTCTCTTATTCATTTTTCCTCCTGATTAAGGCTCTATTAATGCTGTATTATCTACTCCCAAACGATAGCAATTTTATAGACTTAAAAATCTCACTTTCTACTTCAAGGATCTAGCTGTTCTGGGACACTGTGTTCATGAAGTTTCTTGATAAGTGGCAACCATGTTTAAAAAGGAAAGCAATGAATAAGATATTTGTATACAAAATGCTGTAAAGCACAGCAAATCCTATATAAAAGTTTTGGTTTTTTTTACAGCTGTTCTAGGTAATCTCACAGACCCTCTAGAGATTACCCAGTTCAACCCTATGGTGTGGGAAGGGACTTTTCACTAGGTCAAGTTTTTCAACTTCCCATCAAACATGACCTCAAAACACCTCCAATGATAAGGCATTCACATATGGGTAACCAGTTACAGTGTGTCCCCATACTCACCGTAAAACATTTCTTCTGTATATGCAAACCTAACTGTACTTTCTGTTTAAAACAATTACCCCATGTACTGTCACTATAGGCTTCAGTAAAGAATCTCTCTCCACCTTTTTTGTAAGCCCTTCCTAAAAACTAAAAAGTTGCACTCTCATGAGCCTTCTCATCTCCGGGCTGAACAATCCCAACTCTCTCAGCCTTTCCTCATACAAGAGATGTTCCAGCCCTTTGATCACCTTCATGATCACCTCTGGACCAACAGGTCCATGTCCTTTCTGTGCTGAGGACCCCAGAGCTGGACATGGTACTCTCTATGGGATCTGATGGGAACAGAATCACACCCTTCAACCTGCTGGCCATACTTCATTTAATGCAGCCCAGGATATAATCAGCTTCGGGGTAGAAAAAGTACTTGGCCAGTTCATGTCAAGTTTTTCACCAGTACCCACAAATACTTTCCTGCAAGGCTGTTCTCAAATCTGCTCACCTCCCTGTCTTTATTGACATCATGCATTACAGGACTGTGAGCTTGGCCTTGCTTCAAGTGGTTTGCACAGGTTCACTTCTGAAACCTGCCATAGCCTCTCTGGATGACAATCTTTCCCTCTGAGGAATCAACTGCACCTCCCTTTATGCAAACTTGCTGAGGGTGCACTGAGTCCCACTGTCTGTCTCATTCATGAAGATACTAAATAGTACAGACCCTTAATGGACACTACTCATTACTGGTTTCCAGTTAGATAGGGGGCTGTTAACTCTAACTCTTTACATGCAGCCATCTAGTGAATACATAAAGCCCCTATCTCTCTAATTACCACAGAACAGAATGCTTTGACGTCAAAGGTACCTTTTAAAGGTCACCTCATTTCTTCCTGCTTTGGGCAGGGACACCTTCCACCAGACCAGGATGCTCAAAGCCCCTTTCAGCCTGGCCTTCAACACTTCCAGGGATGGGGCATCCACTTCTCCAAGCAGTTTCAGTGCTTCACACCTGCACAGTAAAGAATTTCTTCCTAATACTTAATCTAAACCCACCCTCTTTCAGTTCAAAGCCATTCCCCCTTGTTCTGTCACTACATGCTCTTGTAAACAGTCCCTCTCCAGCTCTCTTGCAGATCCCCTCAGGTACTGGAAGGACATAGCTGGATGACTCCAGAGCCTTCATTTCTTCCAGC
>VWZF01005577.1:182198-225639 GCA_013396755.1 Sclerurus mexicanus
TCTCCGGGCTGAACAATCCCAACTCTCTCAGCCTTTCCTCATACAAGAGATGTTCCAGCCCTTTGATCACCTTCATGATCACCTCTGGACCAACAGGTCCATGTCCTTTCTGTGCTGAGGACCCCAGAGCTGGACATGGTACTCTCTATGGGATCTGATGGGAACAGAATCACACCCTTCAACCTGCTGGCCATACTTCATTTAATGCAGCCCAGGATATAATCAGCTTCGGGGGAGAAAAAGTACTTGGCCAGTTCATGTCAAGTTTTTCACCAGTACCCACAAATACTTTCCTGCAAGGCTGTTCTCAAATCTGCTCACCTCCCTGTCTTTATTGACATCATGCATTACAGGACTGTGAGCTTGGCCTTGCTTCAAGTGGTTTGCACAGGTTCACTTCTGAAACCTGCCATAGCCTCTCTGGATGACAATCTTTCCCTCTGAGGAATCAACTGCACCTCCCTTTATGCAAACTTGCTGAGGGTGCACTGAGTCCCACTGTCTGTCTCATTCATGAAGATACTAAATAGTACAGACCCTTAATGGACACTACTCATTACTGGTTTCCAGTTAGATAGGGGGCTGTTAACTCTAACTCTTTACATGCAGCCATCTAGTGAATACATAAAGCCCCTATCTCTCTAATTACCACAGAACAGAATGCTTTGACGTCAAAGGTACCTTTTAAAGGTCACCTCATTTCTTCCTGCTTTGGGCAGGGACACCTTCCACCAGACCAGGATGCTCAAAGCCCCTTTCAGCCTGGCCTTCAACACTTCCAGGGATGGGGCATCCACTTCTCCAAGCAGTTTCAGTGCTTCACACCTGCACAGTAAAGAATTTCTTCCTAATACTTAATCTAAACCCACCCTCTTTCAGTTCAAAGCCATTCCCCCTTGTTCTGTCACTACATGCTCTTGTAAACAGTCCCTCTCCAGCTCTCTTGCAGATCCCCTCAGGTACTGGAAGGACATAGCTGGATGACTCCAGAGCCTTCATTTCTTCCAGCTGAACCACACAGCTCCTGCAGCCTGTCTTTGTAGGAGAGGTATCCACAGCCATGTGGTCGTCATTGTGGCCGTCCTCTGGACTTGTTCCAATAGGTTCAAATCATTCTTATGCTGGAGCCCGTGAGCTGGATGTACTCCAGGTGGTGTCACACTGGAGTGGACTAGAGAGGTAATACCACCTCCCTCACCCTACTGATCATGCTGCTTTTGATGCAGTCCAAAACGTAATCCACGTTCTGGGCTGCGAGTGCACACTGCCAGGTTGTGTTGAGCTTCTTGCTCACCAACACCCCTAAGTCCTTCTCAGCAGGGCTGCTCTCAATCTATTCTCTGTCCAGCCTATATTTGTGCTTGGGATTGCGCTGACCCACGTGCAGCACCTTGCACTTGGCCTTCTTGAACATTGTGAGGTCTGCACAGGCCCACCTCTAAAGGCTGCCAAGGTTCCTCTGGATGCCACCCCTTCCTTCCAGTGTGTCAACTGCACCACACCCCCCAGGTATTGTTGGCAAACTTGCTGAAGGGCACCTGATGCCACTGTCCCTGTCACTGACTAAGATGTTAAACAGCACTGGTCACAACACTAACCCCTGAGGAATGCCACCCATCACTAGCCTTCACTTGGAAACTGTGCCAGTTGACTGCAGCTCTGGGTGCAATCATTCATTATTTCACAGAAATATTTTAACATTTTTATGTCAGGCACAGTTTGCCTTTCAAGAAACCATACTGGCTGTCACCAACTACCCCTTTATTTTCCACATGCCTTAGTGTAGTTTTCAGGAATAGCTACTCCATGATCTTGCCAGGCACAGAAGGAAGACTTACTGGCCTGTGATTTCCTGTGTCTTCCTTTTTTCCCTTTGTAAAAATGGGGGTTGTCTCCCCTTTTCCAGCCAGTGGGAACCTCACTGGACCACCGTGACTTTTCAAATCCAATGGATAGTGGCTTAGTCACTTTCTCTGCTAGTTCCATCAGGTCCCACGGACTCATGCATCTTCAGGTTTCTTAGATGATCTTGAATGTGATCTTCTCTTACATTGTGCAGTTCTTCATTCTTCCAGTCCCTGTGTCTGCCTTCTGTGACTTGGACAGTGGGGCTGGAGTACTTGCCTGTGAAAACTGAGATGAAGTCATTGAGTACCTCAGCTTTCTCCCTGTCACAGATAACCCAGTCTCCTCTTTTCTTCACGAGAGAGCCCACGTTTTCCCAGGTCTCCTCGTTCAATTATGGAGGCCTCCTGGTGTGTTTGCCTGACTTTCTCCCTGTTAGAATGCATTACTTCTGAGCTTAGGAGGAGGAAGTCCTTGGGTATTAACCACCTGTTTTGTGCCCCTCCTCCCTCCAGGATTTTAGCCCATGGTAACTCCACCAAGCAGATCCCTGAAGAGAATGAAGCCTGATCTCCCGAAGCCCAGTGTAGTGAGTTTGCTGTGTACCTTCCTTGCTGCTTTGAGGATCTCAGAAGAGCACCATTTCATGATCACTGCAGCCCAAGCTGCCCTTGAGCTTCACATTTCCCACCAGCCCCATCTTGTTGCTGAGAATCAGGTCCAGCAAAGCACCTCTCTTCAGTGGGTCCTTGGAGGATGAAATGGTCATCAGCACATTCCAAAAACCTTCTCTATTACTTACACCACGCTGTGAAGTCCCTCAAACAGATACAGGGATGACTCCAGTACCTCATGAGGGACCAAGGCTTATGAAAATGAGGCAGCCTCTATCTGTCTACAGAGCTTCTCATCTGCTCAGTCTTCCTGGATGGGAGGCCTGTAGCAGACACTCAGTAATCTGCCACTTGTCCTTGCCCTCCATTTAACCCTGACTCCTAACCCAGACACTCTTAGTCAGCCTTCGCTCAACTCCAGGCACAGCTCCAGAATAGCAGTAAAAGCTGTCTAGCCTCAGCCCATCAAATATGATCAGGAGGAGGAGCAACAACAGCAAGGAGGCCAGCAGCTGTCTTCCTTGACAAAGTAACAGCCAGTGACTGAAAGCCAGAAATTCCCAAGCCCAGGCCACAACTACGCCAAGAACTGAGATGGACCAAATGTGTATGATTTACAGACTGTATTTAAATAACAATGATACTATGTTAATAAAATTAAGTTAAACACTTCTCATTTAAGAGTAAAAAGATAAATTTTACCTTTTGCATAGGAATATTAAAAAGCAAAAATGGCACCTGAAGAAATCTGTGTGTCAATTTTAATGGCAATTCAGCATGATGCCAATTATAAGACAAACAATAATGAACAAATAATTTAAAAAGTGAATTCAAAAGTAAATATACAAATTTTCTTTTCTTTTTTATTTTTAAAGAGCCAAAAAAACAAACAGGAAGCATTTTCTTTGACGTAGTCAAGTAAAATGTGTTAGCTTAATATTTTGGTTTTGAGGAAAAAAGAAAAATCCAGTCCCAAAATCACTCTTTAGGCAAGCTTCATGTTATGACACTTCAAAACTGTGTTGTAGTTTTGTTTTTCATTACATGTCATACTGAAATTGTTCGATAAAATTCTTCTAAGTTTCCTGAAAACCCTAATACCAGTTATTTGAACTTGGGCACAGAGCCCCATGAATGCTTAGAAGTCAACAAGACTGAAGTACCACGTCCCAAGTCTGCTCTCCTTTCTTTTCTCTTATAGATACAACTCTGCTCTCATAGGAATTCTGACAGTGCCAAAAGAACTCATCAATCAAAGGAATGAAAACTCACCTAACCAAGTGTTGAAAACTTTGTACCTGATCTCTCCTTTGAAACCACTCTAGTTACCTCTGGAATCAGTAGTTGTTTCAAATGAGTGACAGCAAATTGTAAGACAGTCACATGTAAATACAGGTTTGAAAGTTTTCAGAGGGTTACAGAGAAATTTTCCAGTATCAGTTGCTTCAATTCTGAATGAATCAGATGAGTATTTGAAAGCAGCAGAACAGACTATTGCTTGGGTATTTTAAAAGTTAACTGAGCTTTCCCAATTAGACATAGCAGTTGCTCATTTCTTGCGAATTTTATAGAAGGTCCAATTTACAATGGTTAGTGATTAAAAATATGCTGCCATCATGCTTCCCCACACAGGTGACTTTTTGATGCAATACAAAATGAAGGTAATGTCTATACTGCTAATTAAATTTTTGTATGTCTTCAATTCATCAGCTTCTAAAAATAAAAAGTAACTGTTAACTTTAAAACAGGAATGGTAACAACTGCATAAAGTTATTAACAGTAAGAACACTGTTATCCATTAAAAACACCCAGAAAAAAACATCTCACCTGCATCAGCTCTGGACCGCTGACCTGGTGATTTTCCAAATGGGGTCTTCATTCATCTGTGTTTAAGTGAGCAGCAAAGCTGCTGAACTAGGGTGAAAATCCAGTTCTTCCCAACTCCCAGAGTATCTTCTTACTCTTAGAGTACTGCTTATTAATCCACCATTCAATCAAGACCTTTTACTTTCTTAAATGTAGAAGATTCACTTTCAATTACAGTACTCTGAAAAACAAAACAGATGAAGTGTTAAGTAGCTGGGTTTAAAGAAAAAAATATTCTTCTAACCAAGTCTCATTTAATGCTCATTTTCATTCTCAACAGGATGTTCCTTCATATTCTGCTAGTCTGAAAATATTCAGCAAACAGAGGGCATATACAGCAAAACAAATACTAGGGCTGCTACTTTTCCCTCATAGTCACCATCAAGTTCCATATCACCATGTCAATTACATATAGAAAGGAAAGCTTCTTAAAACCTCCTGAGTCAAGAGAGGGAAGAATGACTGCTAGCTTAGAAGAAACTGTACTGCCTTTACAACATGTAAAGCACAAATCAACAGTTTCCATTTGTTAGATATAACACACTCCCAATCACACAGCAAAGTAACTTTCCTTCCCAGAAGTTAGAAAAAGTTTCTAGGAAAAAAACCAACACAAAAGATGACTCAAAGGAATCCACTACATAGTATGTACTGCATAATAAAGCACACATTTATTCGGCTGGGGCACATATGGGGGTTAGCACCTCCATGTACGTGCCCAACATGTGTCAAAATTCCAGGGGTTTCTATACTGTGAAACAAACAAGTGCTGAATTTATCTATCCCACACATCCTTCACAGGTCGGTACAAAGTTAGGTTTGTAGTTATCTAACTATACATTCACTACCCTATTTCCCATACTTGCTGTTACTTGGTCATTACAAATGGTCTTATCATTTCAAGGAATTACCCCACCATCCATCCATCAGGCCCTTTGTAAAGTCATTGATTACCACTGCTACATGCTGAAGTGCTACTTTCCAGGTTTTATTTTACCATTTCAAGTGGGTAGTTCTGCTTGTGAGCAGTTACATTTTGAAAAGTCACATTCATGCTAAGTTCCAAAGGTTATGCTAACATAGCCAGGCCTTACCTCCCGTGTTTCAGTTCCCCCTTTTCTTTAAAATAGTACATTTATTTGCATTGTGCCCAAAACGTTTACTTGTTGAGCTACTGTCCGACTTTGTCACCACATCCAGAGGCTGATGACAGTAAGCAACAAAGTTGCCAAAATCAGTGCAAACTCTGGATATATTAAAAACTTAAAAAGTTGTGATGCTGCAGGTGATTTCAGCGAAGTCCACCCCAGGAATATGTCCCACCAATGATGCTCTCCATTTTTTCCACTTCTGTAATAATATTTGTGATTTCAACAGTGTTGTGTTTCAGTTGCCACAGTGTGCCATGTGAAGTCGGATTCACTTTTTCTATCATGTGTTCAATATCAGGATGGTAGAGCATCTTCTGGAGGACATGAATGTTCATGCCTATTTGTAGTTCAGTTACCTCATGATGAAACATGTAATTATTCAAGATTAATTGCATGGTGGTCACAGGAGCAGTATAGTTGAAATCACAGCCTTTTATCTTAGTGAAATTGCAAATGCAGAAGCTAGTGCCATTAGTTAAGTCTTCACAATCTTCAACAGTTACAGTTGAACAATTCCTGATACACGCATATCCTTTACTCATGTAGCATATTTGAGATTGTGTGTGTATTCGGAAACATTTCAAAGGTGCACATGCTATCTTCTGTGTCTAAACATAAATCCTCATTTTTCATTACAGCATTTTCATAGACATATTCTAATTGTTCTCTAAGGATACAAACTTCGGTGCTAATAGTTTGCCATCTTCCTGTGTCATCGTTGTATCTTGCTCAAACATTATGTCCCATGGGTCTAACCACCACATCATTGTGGATCGCTCCTAATACTAAGACAGGAAATACGGTCCATTCCCTTGCCTTGTGGATGGTAAGAACACATGCTTCTCTCTGCTCCTGCTTTCAATTGTAAGTAAAATTCACTAATTGCCATCATGCCTGATGTTCTTTCTTTCTCAGATTTGGTTGCGGTGTCATGTCTAGCTGATATCCTTTAATTCCCGAGGCAAAATTCCAGACATTCATTCTATGATTCCCGCAGCTACCAACAATACCCATAGTTGAGTCTGGATACATTGTACTGCCACTGAAACATTTCCTTGTATACCTTCTACAAAAATAGTCTCTGCTTGAAAATCTTCAGATGTGTGATTAGCTAATTGCTGTTTAATGAGGTGGTTCATTTTCTCCACTTGACCACTGGCTTGTATCCTATAAAGAGTGTGCAACTGTCAATCAATTTGTAAATTCTTCCTAATCTTCTGAACCATAGTTGCTATAAAGCATGGGTCTCTATCTGATGAGATAGCGGTTGGCACCCCAAGTCTTGGAATGGTTTCATTTAAAAGTAGTTTTACTACTTCTTGAGCTTTGCTACTTCTGGTAGGAAATGACTCTGGCCAAAGTGAGAAGGCATCTGTAAGCACCAATAAATATCAGTACCCGCCATTTCTAGGCAGTTCAGAAAAATCAATCTGCCAATGCTGCCTAGGGAAATTATCTTTTTCAATTTCTCCCATTTCTCATTTTTTTGTGGTGTGAGCGCTGTTTTGCAGGCATGTTTTACACTGTTCAGTTACGTCTACAATTGTAGTGTATAAATTTCTTCCTACTATTTGCCTCTTTAAATAATTGTACAGTGCTTCTGTTCCCCAATGTGTTTGGTTGTGCTCTTCTTGTATTACTGTCCATAGTACCTTTTCTGGTATTAAAATCTGCCCTGTACTGAAATAATACATGTTATCCTTAAGCTGAACTTTTTGGTTTTTAATTAATTTTAAATCTTTTGAATATGATACACTAGACCTCATCTCTATGATTTTGCTATAGGAGATTAAGGATGCAAGTCGTATCTGGCCATTTTTGGCTGCCTTTTTCACCTCTGGATCTGCCAATCTGTTGCTCTTTTCCTAGTCCATAATCCCTTTTTGATGTTCTCTGCAGTGCATAATAGCGAGCTGCCTTGGTAATTGGACGGACTCAAGAAGCTTTAACATTTCTTCAACACACTTTGTTTTCCTTCTAATGTGAGCAGTCTTTCTTTCAATGTTGGAAGAAACTCCTGACACAGCATGTGGGAGACAGAGGCAGGGGAGAATTCAGACTACACATCGTTGAAGAAGACACCCCTAGAAACAAGACCATCACTATGACAACTTCCAAAAGAGCAGAAACTTTAGAATTTAATATTACCTGTGCCTTTTTATATACGGGTGTCCCCCCTTTTAGACTGTAATCTCTAGGGTTTCCAGCACGTGTGGCTTTCTATGGAAGAAACATGTTCCCTTCTTCTCGGCTATGCAGCCCCACCCCCTTCCCGACCTTATTGGATGTCTCACCTGTCACTCTCCATTCCTGGGTTTCCATTGGGCTTTGGTTCTCCTGTTCCCTTACTGGTTCCTGTGTCCCCAGGCCACTCCCCTCCCCCTGAACCCTTACCCAATCACACCCTACCTCCCAAAGGCCACCCCCAAAGGGCTTAAAGACCCTTTCCACATGTGATTAAAGGCTTTTCTACCACCACACATCTCTGGAGTGCTTCCATCACTTACTCCTGCACACGTGGGGATTTCGCAATGCCCTCCAGACCCCGAGAGGCTTGTGGAGTGGAGGAGCTGTCCCCATCACAGCTGTTATTTCAAAACTGCTCTGTCGGCATTCACTTCACCGAAGACATATTTTGATTGTACATATATTAATATCTTTTTTCTGCCCTAGTTGCAGTGCTCTGGTGAGTACAATTATTTCTGCCTTTTTGTGCAGAGGTGCCAGCAGGAAGTGCCCATACCTCGATAACACAATCTAAAGTCATTACTGCATACCCTGCCTTGTGGGTTCTGTCTTTCACATAGCCAGCTCCATCGGTGAGCCATGACTCTGGTTCACGCAGTGGCATATCTTTTCAATCTGGTGGGCTGGAATATTCTGCTTCAATTGTTTCAAGGTAATTGTGATGTACTGGTTTCCACATAATCACTGACCTAGACAAAGAGGTTGCTCGATTAATGATGTTAGATGATTTCACCATCATCTTGCATTCTAGTGGGATGGCTTGGTATTTGAGGAACCTGGAGGACAAGAGCCAGTGACTCCCTTTCTAGTTTAGTATAGCTGAAACAACATCTGATACTGTAACAGTCATTTTCCGTCCCACTGTGAACTTTTGTGTTTCCTGTATGTTTAGTACTATAGTTGGTACCACCCTCAAGCATCCATCCTATCCACCCTTTCCTTTCTTCATCTAATTGTTTGGAGAAACATGTCACTGCTTGTTGATACGGTCCCACGTGTTGGGCTAGGACCCCCAATGTAATCCCCTGACTTTCATGCGAGAAAAGCCAAAAGGGTTTGATTGCATCTGGAAGGCCCAGCGCAGATGCTTGCTTAAGTTCCTTCTTTCACTGATGGTAGGCTTGCTTAGCTTCTCCAGTCCCCCTTGTTCTCATCTTGCAGGATCTGGTATAAAGGCTTGACTATCAATGCATACTGATAGATCCAAAGTCGACACCAGTCAGTCATTCCTAAAAATGTGCAAAGGTCTTTTGGAGTCTGAGGCAGAGGTCTTCTGCAGATAGTTTCTTTCCTCTCTGGTCCCAGTTGACATTGTCCTCCTAAGAACTCATATCCCAGATAGGAGACTTCTTGACAATATGGGCTTTGTTTTAGGATACTTCGTATCATTTTAGTCCTAAAAAATTTAACAAACTTACAGTTCATTCTTGACACTCTTCCTGAGTTTTGGTGGCAATTTGCAGGTTGTCCACTGCAGGAAGATTCTGTTGTCTAACAATTCTGCCCGCTCTTTGAGATCTTATGCAAGTTGATTTCCTAAGATTGTGGGGTTATTCTTCAAACCCTAGCATAATACAGTCCAGGTGAGATGACATTGGTGACCTGTGTCTGGATTTTCCCATGCAAAGGTGAACAACTTTTGAGTTTTAGGGTCCAAAGGCAGACAGAAAAAGGCATCTTTTGAATCTAGGACAGTAAGGCACACATATTCATCTTTTGTTTGGTTAGAAATACATATGGCCTTGCTGCTACTGGGTGGAGATCCTCAACGATTTTATTAATAGTCCTTCAGTCTTGTACCAGCCTCTAACTTTTGCCATCCGGCTTTCAGACTGGCAATATAGGGGTATTATATTCTGACTCACAATCAATTGATTACCTCCTTGATCCCTCTTCTGCCTTCTAATTTGAGAGGATATTATTTATTACTTTTGGTTGTGTTCCAGCTTTTAGCCTTAGTTGTATCGGTTGTGCAGTTTTGGCCCTTCCTGGGATTCAGTCTGCCCAGGGATTCTCGGGATAGACTTGATCAGGGATTGATGACAGTACTGATATCTGTGGCTGACTTAGATCAAGACTTAAGACTTCCATTTGTTTAATTCATATCTTCCCATTTTCAAGCTTAATTTCTGCATTCAGTTTGTATAACAAATCTTGTTCTAAGAGCCATTTAGGTGCGTCCAGCATGTAGAGGAACTTGTGTGTGCCTGTTATCTTACCTAATTTGAAACTTAAGGGTTTCATAAACGATACCTCTGATGCTGGCCAGTTGCTCCTACAACTTTCAAAAATTCATTATCCATGACACTTCTTGATTTAACACAGAAAATGTTGCACCTCTGTCCATCAAAAACTCTATTTTATATTTGTCTTTCCCCAGTTCCATTATAACCAGGGGGTCTCTGGGACATGAACCCCCAGTGCCCCCTGGTCATGGTTTAATTTTGCCATTGAAGTGGGTTTTCGTCTATTTTGGGGGCAGTCTCTTTTCCAATGTCCATTCTGCTTACAAATTGTGCACTGGTTCAGTCCCAGTTTTTCACAGTCACTGTCTCCCAGGCGTCATCTGAGGCCTCCAAAACAGGGGTCTCTCCTTTCCAGTGTGGCAATAGTTGCCTTTGTGATGGTTTTATGTAATTTGTTTTTCTACCCTTTCTCTGTTCCTGTATACCCTCCATGCTTCCTCCATTTTCAATATCCCTCTGATCTTCAGCTTTTAACTTCTGTAGTTTACATTAGATGTCATCAGAGGACTGGCCCAGGAACAGTGAGATTGGCTAGTATATACCTTGGTCCCCTAATGGGTCCAGAGTGGTGTAAGTTTGCATTAGCTCCCACAATCAACCTAGAAATTCAGTGGGAATTTCTCTCCCATTTTGTTTTACCACATACAGGGATGCCCAATTTACAGGTTTGGGAACTGCATTCTCCATTCCGTAAGCCACCCAGACCCGATAGCTCTGAAGGAGCTGGTAATGGTCATCATTATCATAATCCCAGTGAGGCTTATCTTGCAGAAAGAAAACATTCAGATAATCATCAGGCCTTAATATGGTTTGAGCATGTGCCTTGGCTGCCTTTAATTCCTTCCTAGTTTCTGTCAAGGCATCTAACATAAAATCTATATCTTCCCAATCTAGGGTTTTGATATATGCTTTAGATTTCTTCACCACCCCAGTCAGATTATCTCTGTACTTACAAGCAATGTTTTTCCAGTTTTCTAGATTTCCCATAGAGAAATTCACCTGGAGCCTTATCGATCCCTGAGGACTTGCGGCTTCCTTCAAAGGGGCTTGTATAACCCAATTGGTATCAGTGCGAGGTGAGGTAGATCATTCCCTCATCCTGCTGTGCGTTCACCAGCTTGGGGAAGAGAAGGACAGGGAAGGGGAAGACCTCCTTCTCCTTTCACAGCTCCTTTCCTGTTGGCTCCTTCCTGTTTCCTTGTCTTCCCTTGCTGGCCTTGAGGGAGATGGAAGCCTCATCTTCCACGGGGTATTTGGCCTTTCTCCAAAGGGACTTTAATATAATCATCATTTCCACCCTCTGGCTCACTGTCCTTGTATTTCAAACACCTCTGTCCTATTGAACACGCTGAACAACACCGCTTGAGTCTTCCTATTCCCTCTCAAATTCTCTCACTCTGAAGTTAAAACAAATAGATCTCACAGAGCCAAATTAATACCACACTCTCTCTGCCACTCTGACCTTTCAGAGTGAAAAACATATCAGCATAAAGTACTTCATCCTGTCTTCCTTCCCTCCACAAAAACATCGACTGCAACATGGTGCTACAATTTAATGAAACATTTGCTGGCCATCATCTCACCATCATCTAGGATGCCAAAATACATCCTATGACCTCCTGTTTTCCCTGTTGGTTTCCCATTCTTATGGCTTTTGCTTTGCCCTTCTCTGGTTATGCCCCTTGTGGGATGATGGAAATGCAAATCCAGGCTCCGGCTCACTTCATATGCAATCACAGATCTCAGTTGTGTCAGTCTCACTCTATCCTTTCAAAACCCGTTGCTTTGTCCCTTACTGGACACTTTTCTCGTGGAAGAGTTAAGGCGCAGTGTGGGACTCCGCACTCGCTTTGTGCCTGTCTGAATGCCTCAATCACACAGCACAACAAACAACACTAGCTTTTAATTACTTTTGGTTTCCATTTCATCTATAGGCTCAATTAGCCCCAAACTGTAGAAACTTTGTATAAAGAAATTGGTTAGTAATTCCAGAGCTTGATCTGCGAACCCATGATTTTCTCTCTGTAAAATGTTATGGCAATAATACTTTTAGGTATTAACCCAATGTCTTGTTGTGCCTTTTCAACCCAACAACGGAGATTAGGGTAGGCTTTACTGTCTTGGGTATCCCACTATTGTAAAAATCTACACTCTTTACAAATTATATACAACAACACAGTATAACGCTCTTCACAATCTGGTCACCAACAAGGGAGACTCACATCTACTCCTTTGTTGAGTTTCATGGACCAATGTAATGTTAAACACTGAAACAGAATAGTATTCAAATTCATTTGCTGTGTTCTGAGTATATGATCCGTGCAATCAATAAATATTCTCCGCCGAGGGTTCCAACTTAAGGTAATATCTTGACAAAAGCAGTTGCCTTTGCAAGTGTAGCTGCAATCATTCTCTAAATTCCCTACAGCTATCCCAAGTCCCTAGCACAGATTAACATGCTTTTCCTGGCAACAATGTACACAAATCACAAAAATTCTAGAACAGCAACTACTACACTTAGAACATAAAGAGGGGCTAGCGATTTCGTTTGCTATCAGCTACAATACTGACTAATTGAAAGTTTGAGGCAATAACAAGTGTCCAACAAACCTTGGGATCTAGCCCACACAGGGGAGAAGGGGTAGAAATCCCCTGCCGATCTTCCTGAATTGCCTTTACAAGAACTCCATCAATTTTCAAAAACACATTCAATGTTAATAGACACCAAATTATTATTTACCACATCCAAATCCCAATATTTGCAACATACACATAGGATTCCCATAGATAGTTTGAAACAAATCCAAAGTCAAAAAATTACCAAACTTAGAACAATTGCAATCCTGAATCCAAGTCCAAAATCCAGCCACAAAGATAAACCCAAAAACATCTGTCCCTTTCTTTCAAGACCCTCTTGGCCTGGGGGATCTGGTAGGGCTTTGGTGGGACTCCAACCCACAATCAGAGCCCTCATCAGAAGGTAAAACTCCTGTTAGCTGCTAGCAAGCCAGAACAGTGTAACACTAGTGTATGACTTCTGGTTTACCTCCTAAAACCATAGGGAAAAAGGGTGAAAGAGTGCTTTGAAACTTGCGTACCTTGTACAGGATCAGGTCCATTCCCATGAATATCCAGTGGAGGCTGGGGAGCTTCATCAGAGAAACATCCAAGCGGCACCCAGAGGCTCCCCAGTTCCAAACGGTCTCACAGCCAAGAGGAGCCCCTCCTGGCTAGCTCGCCAAAATGATTCAAAGGAATCCACTACGCAGTACACATTGTACTATAAAGCACACCATACATCCTTCACAGGTCAGTACAAAGTTTGGTTTGTGGTTATCTTATCTAACTATACATTCGGTATCCTATTTCCCATACTTGCTATAACATGGTCATTACAAACAGTATTATCATTTCCAGCAACTACTCCGTCACCCACCCATCAGCCCCTTTGCAAAGCCATTGGTTACCACTGCTACGTGCTGAAGCGCTTCTTTCTGTTTTATCTTACCCCTTCAGCTGGGTAGTTCTGCTTGTGAGTGGTTACGTTTTACAAAGTCACACTCATGCTAAGTTCTAAAGGTTATGCTGACATAATCAGGCCTTAGGCCCTGGCCATAGACCTTTACCTTCCCAGTTTCAAGATATCAAAAGTATTGATTCCACTGCAATGACTGCTCAAGTCACCAATTTGTCAAGCAAGTCAGTTGTTCATATCTCTCCTGAAGTTTTTGCCAATTCTCTACACCTAAACTCATCAAATTCCTAAAGCATTTATTTAGTCATCACATTCCTCTGGATGAGGGAGGTAAGTAAGGACAACTTTTTAAAAGTCCTTTTCAGGATTTAGTTACATAAATTTGTGATCACCTGAAAAAAATCCAAATAATTACAGGTTAGCTTATTTCAGAGTAACATTTCTGGACATTTATGCAGAATAATCCATTACACTTCAGTGTTGCCCACAACTAAGGCAAGCGAGATCTGATCATTTCCTTAAGAAATGTCACTGCTACAATCATGTCCTCTCTAATCTGTGAATCAGCATTAGTCTTCCTTTACTTCAGTTTTGTAACTGCTGTCAATTTTCATATAAGGGTTAAAACCACAAGAATGGCTCTAACTAGTGATCCTGCTGAAAGAAAAACTATACCTTAAAGCTTCTGCCTTAATGAATAAGGGAATATCTAAGGGACAAACTCTGAGGTAGAATAAACCTGTTACGCAGAAAAATGCATTTACATCTAACACTTGAAAATTCTTTTGTGAATTGCACCCATTGGCCTCCAGGAATCAAAAAGCAACACAGAGGAACAAATCTAGGAAACAAGAGCAATAGGGAAACAAATATTCAGTAACCTGCACTTTTTAGAAACAGCTAATTTAAGACATTTGCAGTAAGCAATTCATAAGAACCAGTAAAATGAATTCATTTACAAGAGCTTGCCACTTTTTTCACATTTCATCTCTTCCTGAAATCTATCAGTGTATACACAATGTTAAATGACACCAGGGCAAAAATACTCGACTTCTTAAAAGTACTTGAAGATGTCACAGGAAACAATTAGCTTGCTTAACTACTGGAAACACAGCATAGGACTGTTTTTTCTACTAAACTCAAAAATATTTGCCTATGGATTAAAACACACTAGTACAGAAACATCACAAATTATGAAACAGCAACTGTGAATTCAGAGCACTTCTGTGATATACTACTGTATTCATTCTCATAGGCACTGCATAAACACACCAGAGATCCATTTTTTCCTCCAGAAAAGCTATTAGTTGAGAAACAACTGCAATCATATATATTCTGCCCTAAAAAAACCCACAAGAAACAAAAAGTCAGCCTCCCAAACACAAACCACTCCACAAATCCACAAAATGTGAAAATTCTTCACATTTAGAAAATAACATACCACTTTATAGTAAGCTCTTGAGCTATTATGCAAGGAAGCTGAAAGATTTTGTAACACCTGTATTGAGTACTTCCTCCTCACAGTGTTTTGAATTCATAGCAAAAATGAAGTATTTTGACTGCACTGATTGGGTAGCTATGTTTAGAAAGATAACTAAACCACCTCAAAAGATAAAGTTTTCTATCATTTTTTTTTTTAATGGGATGTCTTCAATTATTACTATGCAACAAATTTGGAATCAGACCTCCAAACCAGAAAATTTATTCTGAATCCTTTTAAAGTCACAATTCATTCACTAGTATTTAAGTGCTTCACTGTGCTCTCTGAACCCACAGGTGGACATAAGGCTACTGAACTTAAGCATGACTCAGTCATTCAAACGGATTTTCTAGAAAGTAAACCAGTAACTGTTACTGAAAAAAAACTTACTGAAGATCAAACTTGAGCTTTTTTGACACTAGCAGTCCAAATTAAATTTACATTTCAATTGAACACTGACCATTGTGAAGATATTAATAAGTAGGCATAAGCCCTGACTTTCAGAAAATAAATGTATGTATGTGTTTAAGGACATTTTGAATTTTTAAGCATATGAAACTAAATCACACTTACCTGATTAAATACACACCAAACCCCAGAGAAGTTTGGATTCTTAAATGTGATAAATGACAAAACATCAGACAATGCCAATACGCAAATACCTTAAACTCTTCATATGGAAAATCTTCAAGGAAAAAAATAACTTACGAAATGCAAACTTTTTTAATGCAAATGCCAGAATATGTCACATTCCACATAAAGGTAGGTAACACAAAACAAAAACATACTTCTGATGCACTCACTGGCAATAAATGATACTGTTAAGAGCAAGCAGATACTCCTTAGTTGGACATATATAAGATGACCTACTAAACAGTCAACTTTTTAGAGTCATTCTGTTGATAGTGGCAGATATAGCAAAACCAAAACAAAATGACATGTCCAAAACAAGTTATATTAGACTTTAGAGACTGCCAGTAACTTTCACACCAGAAGTGCCATTGCCTACTTGACAGACACCCGTTTCCCCAATGCCTGACACCACAGGCCACCAGCAGTGCAGCTTTCACTTAAAACACAGATATTGTTTTGGCGTGTGAGCTGCTACTCCCCAGCCCAGGTGTGCTGCTTGTTTTCACAAATCTTTCTACATCACAGCATACTTAGGAAAAAAAAAAAACCAACGTGGACATTAGATAACTAATTTGTCTGACAGTGTTCTAATTATTGTAGAGTGTTTCTGGGAATATTATGTGTTAGATTAAAAATGCTAGCCCTACAGATTGTCAACCATACCAGTTTTAATGAGAATACTACAACTATACTGTAAAAGTAGGCAGAAAGACATGATATTAAGACAAAAAAATGTAGCCATGTGAAAAAATAGTTTTTGCAGTATAAAGGGAAATGAAGGAGAACCCAACATGCACAGACTACAGTTTTCACTATGAACAAGTTCGACCTCCTCTGTAAACTTTGCTGTTTAGAAACATTAAAATGTTTATGAGATTTTAACTTCATGAAAGTGTAACTACCTAAAGAAATTCTCTAGCTTAACTTTTCGTTAACATTCATGCCCGTATTTCCACAAAATTGCACGTTTCACTGCAACACACAGCATTTACTGCATTCACATCAAAGTTTCATGACCATACTATCCACTGAAGGAGGATGTCAGCAGCACAAAACCAGTGATAATGCTACTGACACCAAACCCACAAATTTAAGTGCCTCACTTCTAAACAGCGTATCCAAATTCTACCATCATGAACACAGAGGGAAATAATTTCCTGAGAAAACACTTTAGGGGTAAAAGTTTGGTAGGACAGGAAGATTAATAGCATATGTTGCTTGCATTCAGATTATACAGTTTCTGAAGTGGCAGGCTCTCACCTTCTCAGGTCTGTTCCTGCTGCCAGAGCAGTGGAAGCTCTCAGCAGGGAGTTGCATACAGGAGAAATGTCTTAGATAACAAAGTAAAAACATTGCAGCGCATCAGGTGGTGCCAGAAAGCACTACAGTAGAATAAAAACTAACAACAGTAATTATTTTGAAAAATTATCCCAAAACTTCAGAATTAAGACAGGTAGCTTTACAAAGGATACAACTCTTTCAGAAGTTTTGGGCAACAGTTTGAGCAAGTTTTAGTTAAATGATCTTTTAACACGTCCTTACCATTGCTCTGTTAAAGTTAGAAACAGTGATTCAAGTGAAAGGTGGATTTATGTTTTGGGGTTTTTTTTAATTTAACTTCATTAACCAGAAGCATTAGTATAGTTTTACAAGACCACATGCAAATGGCAACCCACACATACTGCATTTACAGTTCTTACACAAAAAAATAAAAATAAATGGAAAGAACAGCCAGAGAAAAATACTGAATGTGTAATTTCTGTTGTTTTCCAATCTATGACTGTTGGGTTTTTTTTCCTTTTGAATTAGCAAATGTAGCTGTTACAAGACCACATTATAGATTGTTCTTTACTTCCACTAAATTTTCTGCATGCCATATCATTATAGCAGCCTGTTTCACTTAATCCAATTTAGCATTTAGGATTTGCAATGGGTATAATTTAAAATAAACTCTGACTGCATAATTGAGACACTTTGTAGAAGCAGCAGTAAAAACTTCATCAGAGTCAGTATTATTTTAGACAAACTTGCTTATTTTCTTTAATTTCAGGGACTTAATTAACACCTTCCCAGGATCAGAGTATTACCTTGCAAGACTGATTTTCAGAACTCCCTAACTACACTTCTAATCTGCAATAAAAAGACCAGTAAAGAGATCAGGAGAGCACAGGACTCTCAGCCCTCATGCTAAAATGCAGCTCTTTCTGATTTTTCTTTAAAAAATTGTTATAGTCCAAATGCTAAAAAGATGTTACTTCTTCCAAGCTCATTAATAATATTTAGCCTTGCCTACATTCCCCTCATGCTTACATAAATATGGATGCATACGTATTATTTAATATTCCACATTACTGTGGGAGAGGCAAAGTACAGAAAGTAAGTCCATTCTTGTCGGCATTGAACACTCATCCATCAATAGCATGAAAAACAAAAAAAACCAAGGAAACAGGACCTTTCACTTTCTACTGAGAAACACAAAACAAAACCACAAAACACAGAGTAATCATTCAACACTACCATGTAAGACAACTGCTCTACATTAGAGGAAGAACACAATTTATCACATTTGGACATAATCTGGTGGCAGGAGCATATGCTCCTTGAAAAGCCCTGGATGACTGGTAGCTACATCAATTTTAGAATTCTAAGCACTGTACAAAGAAGACTAGGGTGTTTGTCTTATTCACATATATTGCACTGCACACTTCAAATTAACAAAATCCACAGGTGAAAAATTAACTGTAAAATATGAGACTTCCCAAATGTTTTCCAGTACCAGACAAGAAGAGTCTACAGACCTAACTAGTGCCACATCACTAAAACTGACTACTGAAGTTCAGCTTTAGGAAGCAAAGTCTCTCCAAAGATCATTTTTTGAATGCTTAGGCATTTAGAATCCAAGGCCTATTCTTTCAAATTATATCAAGGTGTCACTTTCTAAAGAGCATATAAATCCTACTGCAATCAAAGGATTATTTCAGACTTTCTGGGTAACTACAGATTAAGTCACGTGACTCTCATGTAACTGGCTTGATATTTTATGTCAACCTTCAGGATATAGCACAAATTCCATATCCAACATGAATGTCAAATTCTGACCTTGAGAAGTAATAGTCTTCATAAGTGGCTTACCATAAACACAGTTCCACAGAATTTGCACTGCATTTACACAGATCAAAGACTTTACTCAGTGGGCCACAAGTACAAGCAGGGCAAACAGTAAGCTGTTCCAGGCAAACTCCCCAGAGATGATTCAACTAGCAGGTCAACTGTTAGCCTGTGAGAGTGCAATAGCTATCTGACAAATAACTATCTAGTCATCTGTACAGTGAAAGCACAGAAGGGCTTCACATATAATTCATCTTATTTTCTTTTTTCATTCCCAATCCAGATTAAAACTATTACAGATTATTGGCAGTAACTGTTGACCACAGTAGCAGCCAAAATCAGGCACATGTGCTGCAGTGCAGCCTCTATGCCTTTCAGATTATTTATTTCCCCTCTTTAAGTCTATTCCTTCCCATCAATCTTCATACAACCTTTATCTGTTTGCCCAATATCATTGTTTTCATCTGCCATTTCGGTATTCTTTAGAAATTCCTTGCTTTCTTCACAGAACCTTTCATCTGGATGATAATGTTACCAGCATATTTGAACACATGACTCAAAATAAGTATGTATGAACATAACACAAGAGAACTGCTTTTTACCTTCAGGGTTCTACCAGTCTAATTTTGACTTTTTTTGTGGGACAGGAAAAAAAGCCTTTACTACAAATTGCCCAACAAATCTTAGCAAACAAAAGCAGAATTGAAGCCTGATCCATCAGAGATCTGGAAGTATCGGTTCCCTGCATACAGATAAGACAGACTCTCAACATACCCTGTAAAAAGCTCCATTGCTAAGTTGCCAGTATCTGTTAAAGTACTTCAAGGAATCAGTGTAGGAAGCTTTAATGTGCAGCTACGGTAAGGAAACGCTACTCTAGAAAGTCCAGAGAGCTGAGAGATGAATGCACAGAAAGTCTTCCCATAAAGAGATGTCTTTACTAGAGAGAAATTAAGATCACAGGATAAGGATAAACAGTTAAGGACAGAATTGGAAAGTGCCTTAACTATCAACAAGTCAGCCACATCTATCTTCTGACTTCATAAATGGTCAGATGACTACTTTCAGAAAGAACCATGACTAAACATTAGAAAGAGACTTAAGTGCTACACAGTATTAGTAGTTATCCTACAGACTGTCACACAGAAGTTATGAAATTGAACTGCATGTCTCTGCCACTGAACACAGAATGATCCATAAATGTTCTCCAAGGTTTGACATTATCCTCAGTGTCATGAATAGCTCACACAGCAGCAAAATGTAATTTCCAAATAACTAAAAGTGATGATTTTAAAACTGCTATTATTAAGTAGAAGTTTTAAAAAGGAACTTTGTCACTTGGTCATAAGATCTGATTAGATAGAGAAATGCATCTGCCTGAATTAAGGTGCAAATGAGACCATATGCTGAAGTCAACAATATGGATTTAACAATCAATATGAGCTGGAGAGATAGAAAGAAACAGAAAAGGGAGGGAAGAGAGATTGATTGATTGATTGATTGATTGACTGACTGATCAAGCAGAAGACAGTCATCATCTGTGGATCCAGTGGCATTCCATTGGTCCTTCTTCACCCTGGGCTTCTCATTTGTGGGGGTCCCTGAACTGTTCTGGGGGTACCACCTTCATACAGTCCAAGTTCCAGGTATCCTCAGAGGCATGTTCCCATAACTTTGGGTGATCTTTGTTTGACCAGTGATATTATACTACCCTGTGACTCAAACCTGGTCCTCTATGGACTTGTCCTCAGTTCAGAGGTTATCCACAGGGGTGATGCATATGCAGCCGACAGTATAAGAAAAGACAGAAGCAGCAAGAGCAATAACATTAGTAATCACACAGCATATAGTAGCTATCTCAACCATCAAAAATGCAAATCCAATTGCAATGATCAGCCCAATTCTGATTACCCACCACCCCCATCCTGCAAGTCCCAAGGATCAGAGTGTACCAACATCAGCCAGGAGTTGGGGCTAACTCCTGGAAGCCAGTCTTGGAGTTGGAGTCACTAGCAGCAATTTCTTTCATTTTGGTTTGGGCTTCTTCAGTTGATACTCTTGCACTATGAATGGTAATACAACATAGTTTTAGTAAAATTTACCATTTCATATACCCCTTGTTCCTTTGATGCCTAAAGGTTTGGTGTGTATTTTGTAGATTTTAGAGTTTTAGAAGTATAGGTTTTCTTGCTCACGTATNTAACAACATATCTATATGCCAACTAATTCTGTAAAGCCATTTTTAACACTTGTTTGACTTGAAAGTTAAATTCTCTGAAAACATATCTAGTCCAATTACTGAGGCTATTCCTTCAACTAGCCTATCTATGCATAAAAAGTTCTTATGCAAAATACAAATAAGCTCTCATATACAATGTGTGCAAACACATCCTTCTACTGGGCCCATACTACACTGCTCCAGGGGATAGAGTGGAGCCCTGTTGTGATTTAATTCTGACACAAACCAAAAATTGTGCTTTACTGTTAGTCATTATGTTTCTTTACTATTGCTGCCACAGTAAATTGCACTGACAACTGAGATGCATATATGGTGCAGAACGAACTATAGTTACCATACTGATTAGCATAAATGAAAGAAGAGAGGTAAAGTTAAAAGTACTGCAGACACAAGGTAGGAAACCCAATAGTCACCAACGGAAACCCAATCCGATCTTCACATGGGAATACAAATCTCTGATTTACTTTGGAAAAAACTACTCCTGACAGGAGAATCCCACCATGGTACTGTTGCACAGGGAATAGAAGTTTTTGTTTGCAATGCAATCTCTAATGAGTGATAACATGTTTAGTTCCAGAAAGCTATGTGGAAGCTGGTAAGAGGCTTTCTTATATTCCATCCATGTTCTATTTGCAGTCCATGGCTATCCCTCCCTCTGGTCTATGAAGGTGCACTCAACCATTTCCCATGTAACATTTGATTTTGTTTTGTCAAGATTATCTAGTTCACTTGTTACTATCTCTGAAAAAATTGACCACCATAAATCTAAACCCTTCTGAGGCAAAACTGGAAAGGTTAATATGCATTCCCTGATTTGTATTATTCCAAATATGTGCAAGTTCTTGTATCAACTCCCAGGCTAAATTTGGTTGAATTCCCTGAGTCTCAACTGATTGATATAAAGTGATACACCCATACAATAAAAGCTTTTTCCACCATTTGTTTCCAGTAGAAAGACAAAATAAACTTAGCAAAAATCAAACAATACATATAATGTCTAATAAAATCCTATTAATATTTTGTCTCACAAGAAGTCACTTGTGATCAAAACATCAATGAATCACTAGAATAAACTGATAATACAGGCAATTATGGTGGCAATTAGAAGTTTCACCAGTTCCACTCAGCTCAATTTTATCTGTCAGCAAGTTCCAATAAAAAGGGAAATTTGGCCTACTACAGACCAATTATTAAGAAGAAGGAACAATTCATCCAGTGTTAATTCCATTTCTGTGTCTACCACAAAAATAACCAAAAACTTATAAGGGGACTAATGGAAAAGTGATTATCCTTGGCTGTATTCTGTGAGCTTTCTCATGTAAATTCACTGTCCAGTCCCTCACTCAAACTGGTTAGTGTGTTTTCCAGAGGGGCTTAGGAGACCAAAGTGTTGTAATTCTAAGAGGAATCAACCCTAGTGTGCGACTCCTGCCCTTTGATCTTGAGTGGGGGTGTGCTGGCAGTATTTCGGGTATCATTCTTGGGAAAAGAAAACAATAGAAGTCTCAGAGGGATCAGTGCAGACAGGTTACCCCTTAGGGGCTCAAGTTCTGTAACAGCTTGGACTTTGCATTTCTCAGGTTGAATCTCAACTTCTATTTCATGAAGTACTTGCCCCACTGCTGTTGTTGCTTTCCCTACCTTTTCACAGGGGTCTCATCTGACTTATTTCATGGCCAAAGAGAGCAAGGCTGTAGAAGTTTGGCAAGTGCAGTCTGTGCAATCGTGGGTAAATACTTACACCTCTGCAGGAGTCCTTTAAAGGTGTATTATCTCTCTTCTAGGTAAGTGTCAATTGAGAAGTGGTTAAAAATACAGTATTTGCACTCAATTGCCTCTAATAAACTGTAACTACAACTATCTGTTTGGCTCTTGCACCACCCAGACAAGAGAAAAGGGAGTGTGAAACCATCCCACCAATGGCTAAGCAAGCTTGTACTGTGGCTGTGAGGTTTGTGATATCAGGTACTGCAGCTGTTAGTGGAGCTACATCAGCTCTAACTTCAGAAATTTCATTTAATACTGCAGCAAAAATCTGGCATTGTGATACACCAGCAATCCTTCAATCAGGGAGTACAGGTAAAGTCAGGGAGTAAATGCATTGTAGTCTCTGGATTTCTTTTAGGTTTAGGGTTAGCAGACTTCTGTTTCTCGTCCAGGAGCCATAAATGAACCTCAGCAGTTTGGCAAATAACACTTGCTCTGCCTACTCCAGTAATTTTAACTCTTCGCCCTCTAGGTCACACATTCAGCTTCTAAGCATCCCACTGCATTAATACTGCATGTTGCACAGCCAGATCTATTAGAACTTTAATGGCTGATGAAAACCAACTGGAATCCAAATGCATGGAATGCATTGACAGGATTGCACTTGTTGGATTTCAGTCTTGCACTGATATCTCAGTAGCCACATACAGCACCATTCCAGCCCATAAAAGTCTCTTTACACGAATCCCAAAGCTCCACCCAAAGCTTTCCAATATGATGGAAACACAGCATTGCCTCTGCCTGAGTCCTCTTATTTTCCTCATTTAGCTAATAGCTCATTTTTTTCACCAGATCTTGTAAAGATCTTAATAGTTTCAGTCTCAGATTCCTGAACAGCCAACACTGCTGTTATGCTTCAAGGGCACCACCCTAAATGGCACATATAACTGCCTTTGACACATTTACGTACTTTCACAAGAATTTTATCAGTCAATGCTTGTGGGTCATGCCAGTTGTTATATGCCCAAATAATACTGGGAGGAGAATAATTAGCATTATCTCTTTAATTTTATCTGGAGGGAACAGTCCCCATTTGAATCACCCTGAGCAGTCATTTCTTTTAAATTGGTCATTAATCCACTGAGGGTTAAAGTCTTTCTCCCAGATAACCCTATGACAGCTGGCCTGACTTTCTCCCAGAGAAAAACTTACAGCAGGTCCAGGTCACACCAGAAAACACTGTAACAGCTTTGCACTGCACCCATTACTCTATCGCATCAAGGGATCCTGCCCATAACGGCAATTTAATGTTAAGATCCAATTAGTGAGAGATGCCTCTGCCCAAAATAAGGTGAAAACAAGACTATATGCTGAAGTTAACAGTATAGACTTTATTTAACAGTCAACGTGAGATAGAGAAATAAATAGAAAAGGTGAGTCAGAGAGAGACAGATCAGTCAAGTGCTGTTCCACTGATCCTTCTTCACCCTGGGCTTCTTGGTGGTGTGCGTCCCTGAATCATGCCGTGGCCAAGTTCTGGGAATCCAGAGAGGCATATTTCCATAACTCGGGACAATCTCTTTTTGACCAGTAATACGTGCATGAGCAGCTGCTTCCTTTCACAAAGTGTGCTACAGTGGAATTTTTGTCCAGATGCGTTAACCAGGATGCGCTAAACAAATCTCATCTGTGCCAGGCCTGGAATTAGCACCTCCTTGTCACAAATTCCTCCTTTCTGTGCTTATCTCAGGCTCCCACTGTGGAGACCTATCTCATGGCAAGTTCTTTCTATGGCGCGAACATTGCTTCAGAGACAACTGTGCTCTTTATGTTCTTATACTTGGGTTTTACCAGAACCACTTCATACATTCAAAATTAACAAAAGCTATGACTTCAGATTCTTTTAAGAGTAAGAGCTGTTAAATGAAAGAGAAAGTAGGAAAAAGAACTCCAATGCATGTTTTTGATCAAGTAACTCTGATAAAGAGCCTCACTTCACAGCATAGATACTAAAACTGCAACAGTTTTCTAGTGATCTTATTTCAGCACATTCCGTGCTACTAAGAACACTGTAAATAAAACACAGCCCACAATTACGTTCCAGATATGAAGCAGGAACTGCTGTTGCCCAAGCTGTTGAAACTCCAAGATAGCAATGTTAACGTTTTGATTTTCGATTTCAGAGCAGTAAAAAAAAAAATCTGCTCAAAGAATATGCAGTGCACAAATACAAAACAAAGTAGCAGTGTACAATACACAGCATCTTGAAAGCAATCTAAAATATTTAGCCTTATCTAAAAATTACATTTAATAAAAGCAGAATTCAGAGATCAAGCCTCAGAAACCGCAAAGCTAACTTCAAGCTTCTGCATTTAGGTAACTACTTGGTACATTAAAGAAGGCTTCCAAATTACTTTTAAGTCTTGTTCTACAGAATTCAGGGAAATTTTACTCTTTTTATAAAGCATTATTAACTTTTTTCCTAGTAGGATCTTCTGAACTTTTCATGATGCATTTGTTATTCAGTAAGTTAAACAAATATTAAAGGCAAAGTTGAGCACTCCTTATACCTGCTTGACTCTAATCACGGCTTGCTTTATAAAACCACAACTTTCACCATCATGTTCATTAGAGGTCTGCTCTTCTCACATTTAACAGCATTTTAAGTACATGCGTAATAACCATTTATGAGGGAAGAAAAGCCTTAACAAGGGCATAACAGAAATGACTAGTGAACACAGAACATTCAAGTGCTTCTGGACAAGGGTATCAGGTTAAGAAGTTTGTGGCACTGGCAGCACCTAGGCTTGCCTGGCTCTGCCCATGCTTATCAAGCATCAGTTGCCCTTCCTGGCAGAGTCCCTTTACCTGTCAAAACCACTTGTCACTCTATCATAATTTCTAAAGCTATCTGCCACTCCAAAATACTGAATTAAAGGAAGTCATGAATTCTCTCACTTTTAAAAAAGAGAAACAAATACCTTACTTCTCAAGCACTCCCTTACACTCTTTCTGCATTATTCTTCCCCCTGACTTCAGCCTTCAGTCTTCCTTGCATTTACGTAAGTCATTTTACCATGGCTTTATAGAAAAAGTCCTTCAGACACCTGACCATAACCAGTTCAATCAGTTGCTCAACTTTTTTTTTTTTACACAGCCGGGACAGGTGATCCAAACTGAGCAAAGGGATATTCCAGACCATATGACATCATGCTCAGTATATAAAGCTGAGAGAAAGAAGGAGGCAGGAGAGGGGGAACATTTGGAGTAACAGTGTTCACCTTCCCAACTCACCATTATGTATGATGGAGACCTGCTGTCCTGAAGATGGATGAACACCTCCCTGCCCATGGAAAGCAGTGAATTCTTTGCTTTGCTAGTTTGTATGTCTTTTGCTTTCCATATTAAATCGTGGGTTGAGATAAAGATGTGTTTCTACATCTTACCCTTCCAATTCTCTCCCTGATCCTACTAATGGTGGAGTGACCAAGTGGCTGTGTGGAACCTGGTTGCTGGTTGGGATTAAACCATGACACAAGCTTTAACACTTAATTCTGCTAATATACAGGTACTTCAGTGACCTAAAACAATAAGATAATATTGGCCCTCAGAGCAAGACGAATTTATCAGACCATACAGTTCACATGTCTTAAGAAAAATATTATTCTGGGTTTTCTGGATAACAGTGGAGGAACACCAAGTGGAGAGCAGTGATGAATGGTGTCCTCAGGGGCTGGTATGGGGACTGCTGATGACACCAAGCTGTATGGTGCAGTCAACAGGCTGGAAAGATGGAATGCCACATGGACCTTGAATGGCTTGAGAGCTGGGACTGTGAAAAACTTATGAAGTTCATGAGAGCCAAGAGCAAGGTCCTATACCTGGGTCAGGGCAATCCCAAGCACAATTACAGCTTGGGCAGGGAATGCATTGAAGAGCAGCCTTGGAGAGAAGGACTTGGGGGTGTTGGTGGATGAAAAGTAGTTCAACATGCATGAGTAACGTGCTCTTGCAGCCCAAAATGCCAGGCACATCCTGGGCTGCAACAAAAGCAGNAATCAGTTGCTCAACTTTTTTTTTTTTACACAGCCGGGACAGGTGATCCAAACTGAGCAAAGGGATATTCCAGACCATATGACATCATGCTCAGTATATAAAGCTGAGAGAAAGAAGGAGGCAGGAGAGGGGGAACATTTGGAGTAACAGTGTTCACCTTCCCAACTCACCATTATGTATGATGGAGACCTGCTGTCCTGAAGATGGATGAACACCTCCCTGCCCATGGAAAGCAGTGAATTCTTTGCTTTGCTAGTTTGTATGTCTTTTGCTTTCCATATTAAATCGTGGGTTGAGATAAAGATGTGTTTCTACATCTTACCCTTCCAATTCTCTCCCTGATCCTACTAATGGTGGAGTGACCAAGTGGCTGTGTGGAACCTGGTTGCTGGTTGGGATTAAACCATGACACAAGCTTTAACACTTAATTCTGCTAATATACAGGTACTTCAGTGACCTAAAACAATAAGATAATATTGGCCCTCAGAGCAAGACGAATTTATCAGACCATACAGTTCACATGTCTTAAGAAAAATATTATTCTGGGTTTTCTGGATAACAGTGGAGGAACACCAAGTGGAGAGCAGTGATGAATGGTGTCCTCAGGGGCTGGTATGGGGACTGCTGATGACACCAAGCTGTATGGTGCAGTCAACAGGCTGGAAAGATGGAATGCCACATGGACCTTGAATGGCTTGAGAGCTGGGACTGTGAAAAACTTATGAAGTTCATGAGAGCCAAGAGCAAGGTCCTATACCTGGGTCAGGGCAATCCCAAGCACAATTACAGCTTGGGCAGGGAATGCATTGAAGAGCAGCCTTGGAGAGAAGGACTTGGGGGTGTTGGTGGATGAAAAGTAGTTCAACATGCATGAGTAACGTGCTCTTGCAGCCCAAAATGCCAGGCACATCCTGGGCTGCAACAAAAGCAGCACATCCAGCAGTTCAGGGGAGGTGATACTGCCTTTCTAGACCACTCTCATGAGACTCCACCTGGAGAAATGCATCCAGGTGGCAGGCCCCTAGGCACTGACCTGTTGGAACAAGTCCAGAGAAGGGACACCAAGCTGATCACTGCACTGGAGCTCCTCTCCTCCAAGGCCAATGTGAGAAAAGCTGGAGTTGCTCAGCCTGGAAAAGAGAAGNCAAGCTTTAACACTTAATTCTGCTAATATACAGGTACTTCAGTGACCTAAAACAATAAGATAATATTGGCCCTCAGAGCAAGACGAATTTATCAGACCATACAGTTCACATGTCTTAAGAAAAATATTATTCTGGGTTTTCTGGATAACAGTGGAGGAACACCAAGTGGAGAGCAGTGATGAATGGTGTCCTCAGGGGCTGGTATGGGGACTGCTGATGACACCAAGCTGTATGGTGCAGTCAACAGGCTGGAAAGATGGAATGCCACATGGACCTTGAATGGCTTGAGAGCTGGGACTGTGAAAAACTTATGAAGTTCATGAGAGCCAAGAGCAAGGTCCTATACCTGGGTCAGGGCAATCCCAAGCACAATTACAGCTTGGGCAGGGAATGCATTGAAGAGCAGCCTTGGAGAGAAGGACTTGGGGGTGTTGGTGGATGAAAAGTAGTTCAACATGCATGAGTAACGTGCTCTTGCAGCCCAAAATGCCAGGCACATCCTGGGCTGCAACAAAAGCAGCACATCCAGCAGTTCAGGGGAGGTGATACTGCCTTTCTAGACCACTCTCATGAGACTCCACCTGGAGAAATGCATCCAGGTGGCAGGCCCCTAGGCACTGACCTGTTGGAACAAGTCCAGAGAAGGGACACCAAGCTGATCACTGCACTGGAGCTCCTCTCCTCCAAGGCCAATGTGAGAAAAGCTGGAGTTGCTCAGCCTGGAAAAGAGAAGGTTTTGGGACCACTGTACAGCAGCCTTATGGTACTTGAAGGGGACCTACAATAAGGCTGCAGAAGGACTTTTTACCAAGGCATATAGTTATGGGACATGGGGGAATGGCTTCAAAACGAAAGAGGGTAGGTTTAGATAAGGTANGGCTGGAAAGATGGAATGCCACATGGACCTTGAATGGCTTGAGAGCTGGGACTGTGAAAAACTTATGAAGTTCATGAGAGCCAAGAGCAAGGTCCTATACCTGGGTCAGGGCAATCCCAAGCACAATTACAGCTTGGGCAGGGAATGCATTGAAGAGCAGCCTTGGAGAGAAGGACTTGGGGGTGTTGGTGGATGAAAAGTAGTTCAACATGCATGAGTAACGTGCTCTTGCAGCCCAAAATGCCAGGCACATCCTGGGCTGCAACAAAAGCAGCACATCCAGCAGTTCAGGGGAGGTGATACTGCCTTTCTAGACCACTCTCATGAGACTCCACCTGGAGAAATGCATCCAGGTGGCAGGCCCCTAGGCACTGACCTGTTGGAACAAGTCCAGAGAAGGGACACCAAGCTGATCACTGCACTGGAGCTCCTCTCCTCCAAGGCCAATGTGAGAAAAGCTGGAGTTGCTCAGCCTGGAAAAGAGAAGGTTTTGGGACCACTGTACAGCAGCCTTATGGTACTTGAAGGGGACCTACAATAAGGCTGCAGAAGGACTTTTTACCAAGGCATATAGTTATGGGACATGGGGGAATGGCTTCAAAACGAAAGAGGGTAGGTTTAGATAAGGTATTAGGAAAAAATTCTTTACTGGTTCATCAGAACTCCTCAGGAGATCATGCAACAAGTCATAGCTACACAGGCACGTTCTACAGCTGCGAAAACTAATCTTCCTTACAAAACTACCCCTCAGTGCACACCTAAAGTTTATTACTTACAGTTACAGCTTCCACAAGTAAGTTAAATTACAACATTTTCGCTTGAAGGTTAAGTGACTGATCAAAACAATGCCTTTCTGATACAATTCCCTCACAGTACTTCACTATAGTTAAGAAAAAAACTCTTCTGTTCTAAGAGATTACAGATTTTGTCTCAAGTTACAGACCCTTATGGAGCAAAAGTACAGTGACATTTTTAAAAACACAAGGAATAAGTGATGAAGTAACAACAAATTTCCAGACAGACTACTCTGTATACATAAGCATCTATAAACTCACTACATTTTAAAAGTATACCTCAATACCTGCATCATCAATGCTAATATTAACTCCATGTTCTTCAACAGCAAGAATTTCTCCATTTTGCCCTCAAGAGCTTTCAGTAGAAGTGATTGAGTGGACATCTCTCAGCCCTCAGGGCAAGCACCTATAAACTCACCACATGCTTCAGTAAAACCTCTGAACATTTAATTGTCCACAGCTCCACAACCAGCTTTCAACTTGTAGCCTTATTTAACTATCAGAAATCACCAGAGTGAAAGCAACACAAAATCACATTTATACTTAATTTTGTGTGGAATATAATTGCCAACTTATTAGTTCTCTGAACTCAGGAACTTGCATAGCATCTGAAATACCTGCATGTCCATGATATACTGAGCCACCTCTGCAGTAGCACTGGAAGTGCAGATGCATAGAACTGACTCATCCTCCCCCTCTGCTACTAAATAAGCTAACCAGAGACCAGCTAGAAAGATGGACAAAGAAGGACAAAGGGGATGACATCACTTTCAACACAGTGTACTTTAATAATGCTTTATTGATTTTTCATTCTTTGTTTTCCATATCTAAGGCAGCAAGAAGTTTCACTAGTGAAACTAGTGGAACATTCATCCAGTTGTGTGGGAATTAGCACACCTCTATCCAGAAGTTTTAATCAATCTTCCCTTGATCAACAGAGAGTTGCAACTCAAGAGATGCTGATCTTGGCCGACCCAGCTCAACAGTTCACAGATCAAGGCTTCTCCATTGTTTGGGTCCTTGAATCAATTTGAAACAGTTTGGGAACATCCAATCAAAACTTTACTCATTCTATTTAATTATGTGCTGCTCTGTATCATTCTGGAATTCTGCAGAGAAAGAAAAAGAGCCAGAAAATGTCTATAACCCACTGTTAAAGGCACCATACATGAGTGGTTACAGCACTTACATCCAAAGAGCAGTAATCTTTAAATGTCAAACCACAAGTCACATGGGCTGATTACAACTAAGTAACAAGTGATAATACTACATATTAACTAAACCGGACATCAGCTGATGATTGCAATTAATAGGCACAGGATTTTGCCTGAAAGGGAAGAGTTAGTTATTAATACACACAGGTGAAAAAAAATAATGACAAAAACAGTGATAAAGACAATATTTGTAAAGTAAAAGGAAGCAGAAAATTACATATGCATGCCATATCCAGAAGGCAGAAAGAAAATAAAAAACCTCTATTTAACTCGCACTAAACAGAATTTAGTCTCACACAAAATACAATTAGGTTTCTGAAATTCTCCCAAGGTTTCAGAGTAGAGGAAAACTGCATGTCTCTCATTTTAAGCATTCATAAATAACTTTCTTCTGTTTTCTGGGTTAAGTTCTCAAAAAATTTATTTCATAAAACCTTGCATGCAAAGTAAAGCATTTTACTAAAATTAAGCTGACTAAAATTAAACTGATAAAAACATAAGTTTTTTATTTGATCTGCTTCCCACATAGGCAATGTCACAATCAGATTAAATAATATTTGCCTTAGAGACTCACTGACATTTTGACATATGCTTGTCCTTTAAAAAATTCCTTGTTTCTCCTGTTAGTTCAAAAAATCCATTCTGAAAATTGAACACAAAAATAAATTAAAAAAACCCCTCTTTTCTAAAATCTGGGATTACACACTTGCTCTTCTACTGAACAGGAATCAAGCTAAAGAAGGATAAGAAAACTGATTTGTGCTAAATGAGCTTACAACAGTTTCATTAATCTAAAAAATAAAAAAAGAAATGCCAGAATATGCCTCTCAACATCAAATTTTTAAGTTCCAAATTAATTCATGTAGTGGTTTTTAAATAGAAGTTTCTAGTCTATTTTCTAATGGCTAAGTGAAACATTTATCAATATACATAACCTTCAGTCATTCTTTGGCAGAGCAAAACTGATTTTGGGGGGGGAAAATGCCCACTACTGCAGTATTATGCACACCTTAATACTGGAATAATAAAGACACACCATAGTGCATTTTTGAATACTTCTTTTAGAGCTTTAGCCTACTCTTCTCTCAAGCAACATGGATAAGCACCACCTCTTCTATTACTGAATGATTCGCCTATGCTAACAGAAGATACGGCTCAGTTTCAGTATTATTCTGTCCTTCTACCATGGAATCTTCACAAACAGCTACCAAGAGTTTAACAGAACAGCTTTAAAAACAGAGTTTACGATATACTTAGTAACAAATATTTAATTTTTTTTCACCAAGCTGCTACAATGCTTCCTATTACTTTACATCCTATATGAACACTCTGAAGTACAATTTTTTTTAAAGCATTCTCTTAAAGGCAATGAAAAATACTTACTGATTTTATCTTGTGTAGGTTCTAACTTGCAGATCATTTAATACTTACATGGCCCTCCATGCTTAAAGAAATCTTACAAGATAAGGCTTTTATAAAAACCTGGATATCTAATATTTATTCAAAGTTATGATAGCCTTCCTTGCATCACTTTATTCAAAGGTAAATTTTAACTGACTGTTCAGTCTATTGCAAATTACCAGGCAAGAACTTGCACAGACACCAGGGTAACAAGTTGTCACAGGCTCGTGTAATCGCCTCAAGTTGCACACTTTTGCATCCTGACAAATATAAACCAGCCCAGCTTCCCAGTGGATGTTCACAGGGCTGGAGCACCTCTCCTATAAGGCCAGGTTGAGAAGAATTGGGGTTGTTCAGCCTGGAAAAGAGAAGGCTTTGGGACAAACTTACAGCAGCCTTCCAGTACATGAATGGCACTTAGAAGGCTGCAGGACTTTTTATCAAAGTATGCCGTGACAGGACAAGGGGGAATGCCTTCAGACTGAAAGAGGGTAGGTTTAGATTAGATATTAAGAAGAAATTCTTTACTGTGATGGTGGTGAGGCACTGGAACAGACTGCCCAGAGAAGTTGTGGATATCCCATCCCTGGCAGTGTTCAAAGCCAGGCTAGATGGGGCTTTGAACAACCTGGCTGAGTA
Organism: Sclerurus mexicanus; assembly: GCA_013396755.1. Taxonomy (NCBI): domain Eukaryota; kingdom Metazoa; phylum Chordata; class Aves; order Passeriformes; family Furnariidae; genus Sclerurus; species Sclerurus mexicanus. Next base: position 214,939 of record VWZF01005577.1, read on the forward strand.
GAACGTGTCCCTGCCCATGGCTGAGGGTTCGGAACTAGGTGATCTTTAAGGTCACTTCCAATCCAAACCACTCTGATTCTGCAACTTTACCTATTGATAGGTAGCTATCTTCTCTTGCATACACAAAAATAGATGCAGAAAAATACCAGATGCCCAGGATATGACAGCAGCACCCTATTATCACACAATCACTACGTTTGCTATCAGTCTATGGTAAATGCAAGACAACTTTAAGTTTTATGATTTATTATTTTGTTCTTACTCGTGCTCTAACAGATGGATTTGACCCAAATAATTCATTACAACTCTAAGCAAGTTTACTCAATTTAGTTTGGTAACATTTACAAAGACAGATGTCTGGAAACTAGAGGCAGAAAAAAATCCAGCATTTCACTGTTCTCTGCTTCAGTATCTACTCACAGTGTGTACTTAGGTCAGCCTTTGTTTGAAGACTAGGTTTAATTTCTACTGCGTTAGTCAAAGAAGCATTGCTCCAAAGTCAAAAGGATCATTCAAACATTCTGGAAGTGCAAGCCTAGGGCAAACATACTGGTTTACCTGGTGTTAGAGGGTAATGGAGCAGTTAAGTTATTGCACTTAGCTAAGTGTTAGGCTGATCGACCACAGCAAATGAAACTCTTCGGTTTACATTTCTTTTGGAGGCTGGCTGATCATTTTAAGTGTATCAAAACCACTTCTCAACAATCCAGGCTAGCCGTGCTGCTACACATACCTGTAAACCTTAAGGGAATATAAGTTTCCTATAGATTTTAGGGACAGGGTGGGATGATCTGCCATTTGATGGACTACTTTCAAGCATTTTAGCCCACTAGAAGCCTGTCCATCGTAAGTATTAAATTATTCCTTGGCACATGTTCTGAGTACATTGACAAAATGCCACTGCAACTCCAAACTGAATCTAGGCATAATAAAAATATTTTTCTTGGCCAAATTCAAGAACTCGTGCCATCAGATGGTTTTGCAAGACTAAGTATTTTGCTGATACACTTGAAACTTTTCTCTCTAGTGCAGCATGCCTCTACAACTTTATTCATGAAGACCCACAGTAAAGAAGATATTTTGTTTCCTGCATTCAGAAGTGTTGGTTCATGCTTTATCAACTATTCTTACTAGTTATGTCCAACTTCTGCAGCTGTTTTAAAACTTTACTCTTGACATAATCACTATTTGTCTTCAAGATGAGCTGTGGCAGTCCACCAGTTTGGAGTAAAGGGTCAGAACACACCAAAAGCTGTGCATGTGATAGTAAGCCAAGTAATTAATACATCAATACTCGTGCTACAGCAACCACCCACAAGTTTTAATAGCAAACAAAACATGTTACCACTCAAAATTCTTATTAGGACGAGGTATTTATAATTCACAGCATTGATTAGAAAGACAAAATTTAATTCTTATGAACCACAACCTAAGTAACCAATAAAGATATTGACCAATAGTAATTCAGCAATTGGTGGGGCAGGGAGGGACAGCAAGGCCACAAAATACTTAAAAGGGACCAGGTTAGAAAATACAGTTACCCATATTAGCTCTCTATACAACCAAAACTTTGACAACATGTACTATGAGTCAATTTATTCACAGATTTGAGACACAAATATTCTCCCATAATCAACATCACAGTAACTACAATCATAATGGTGTTTAATGAATCAGAGATATTAACTTGGGTCTCCACTGTGCCCAAACACTGATTGCCCCTACTCTGATAAAAATGTAGTTCTCTTTCTTAAACCAGCTGGGAATAGGAGGAGGAATTAGAGTGCAATTATTAGTAAACTAAGGTCTCTTCAAGTCAAAACATAACAGACAATATCGTTAGGAATCACTGTGATGAAGGAGCAAACAATATCATTTTTGCAAACTAAAGCATGATCACACTGATACGGATCATATTCATATCATAGAAAAATTTCTTATTACACATCTGGTTTTAAGAAAAGCTTATAGAAATTATTAGACAATTCAAATCCCTAGTATTATTTTTTCAACCTATCTTTGTCCTGATCAGGAAAAAAACTAACAAAACTGAAAAAACGATTCAGGAAAAATGATCTCTTGCCTTTAACCTGCAGAGTGAAAAAGCTGAGCAGCCACTTACAAACTGAATTTGTCTTACCTATTTTCTTCATCTTGAAGCATTTTAGCTTACATTAAAATCAGCTCTAAAGTGCATTCACATAACTGTTTATGTTGGAAATGAAAACCACTAAAGTGAAAAGACTTTTTAAGAGTGGCAGGTATCTTGCCATGGCTACTAACTAACAATGTGATCTTAGTTTTTCCAGATCAACTTCAGAATATGCACTCATCTACAATGTTAATACAATCTTAACCTAAAGAGATTAACACCTTTACATGGTGAATAGCTGCTACTATAGGTGTCAAAGTTGCAATCTGCGGTAACAGCAAGGCACTGAAAACAAAATTCAGCATTGTATTATGAGTTCTGGCTACTGCTAACTACACAGGTTTTTTTATAAATATGGATAGTCAGTGAAAGAATACTAAACCAAAAGAAAAACTGTTACTTTAAAAGAACAGTATAGCTCTAGAGAAATTAGATCTGGTATTTGCAATAGTGCAAATTTGCAGATGACACGAAGTTGGGGGGAGATTGTCAGTCTGCTGGAAGGCAGGAGGACTCTGCTGAGGGACCTGGACAGGCTGGATAGAAGAGCCAAATCCAGTGGTATGGGGTTCAACGAGACCAAGTGCCAGGGACTGCACTTTGGCCACAACAACCCGCTGAAGCACTACAGACTGGGGACAGAATGGCTGGAGAGCGGCCAGGCAGAAAGGGACCTGGGGATATTGACTGACAACAGGCTGAACATGAGTCAACAATGTGAAAAGAAAGCCAGTGGCATCCTGGTCTGAATCAGGAATAGTGTGGCCAGCATGACCAGAGAAGTGATTCTTCTCCTGTACTTGGCACTGGTGAAGCCACACCTCAAGTGCTGTGTCCAGTTCTGGGCCTCTCAGTTTACAAAGTATATTGAGGTGCTGGAGCGTGTCCAGAGAAGGGCAATGAGGCTGGTGAAGGGACTGGAGCACAAGTCCTATGAGGAGTGGATGAGAAGCTGGGGTTGCTCAGCCTGGAGGAGGCCCAAGGGAGACCTTATTGCTCTCTACAACTCCCTGAAAGGAGGTTGTAGCCAGGTGGGAGTTGGTCTCTTCTCCCAGGCAATCAGCAGCAGGACAAGAGGGCACAGTCTAGTCTTAAGCAGCGCCTGGGGAGGTTTAGGTTAGACATTAGGAAAAACTTCTTTATAAAGAGAGTGATTGGGCACTGGAACGGGTTGCTCACAGAGGTGGTAGTCACCGTCCCTGAAGGTGTTTAAGAAGAGACCTGATGCAGCACTTAGTGCCATGATCTAGTAGGCAAGGTTGTGTTAGGTCAAAGGTTGGACTCAATGATCTCAGAGGTCTTTTCCAACCTAGCTGATTCTGTGATTAATTTAAATACTGCAGCCAACACTGGGTTCATCAGCAAGAACAACAGTAACTTATAAAACTGCCACTCATACATTTTTCTGTAAGATGAGAACAATGACCATTGTGACTTTGAATGGTATTTCTTTGCTTGTGTACAGGTCTTGCAGATTTTTGCTGGAAAACACAACACATCCTGCCTAAAGTGTATGTGTGTGTTGAGGAGGAGCAGGAAAACAGTGAGAGAAAAATCATGTTGTGAAACCAGTGACTCTCCCTAAAAGCAGCACAGTAGGCCAATCCACATACTGCTGGTGCTTTTTAAAAAGCACAGAAGAAAAACATGCAAAATATTAGTTCGGAAACTAGTATGGTATCTGCACACTTGTGGGCCTAATGAGAACAACTGACTGCTTCAAGTTACTCTGAAAAGTTATTTACTGTGAAAAAACATGCTTTAGCACAACATCTGCATGCATTTGAGTATATGAGTAAACCTGCTCAGAAATAGCTGACTTAAAACACTGCATGCCTCCAGTACTGTAGCTGCAAAAAGGTGACTAAATGAAAGCAAGAAGGAAGTCAGAGGAGCTTTCAAAATGAGGACCATCTTGCAATCACTTCTTTCTTACCACGCCTTGCCTGACACACAGTAAATACGCTTTCCTTTCTTCAACTTGGCTTGTAAGCTCTATTCTAAAACGTTGCTTTGAAATTAGTCCACTGTGCATACAGCACAAATGGACATTAAAAGAGAAAGTAATCATGATAGGACTTCAGAGCTAGAACTTTCAGTGGCAGCAGCAACAAGCAGAGGTGGTCTTTTTTTCAGCGTCATAATCTAATTTTCTCTCCAGAAAGCTTTTTATCTGACCTGAACTAGATCCACCAACAAACATTTAACTGTATTTCCTGAGATTCTGCATCAACCTGAGTACTGGTAACAACAGTGATCCTTTCAAAAAACACACCTTTTCCCTTTTGAAAATGTGCATACCTATTTGCAGAGAGGACTATATTGTCCCGTGGCACTTGAAACAAGGTTGAGTCTACTCAACTGTGCAGTAGAGAAGGGGAGAAACAGAAATTCACAAAGCGAAAAATGTGGTATTTTACAGCAAACAGGATCTCAGAAGGCAGGATATCCTTCCCCATAAAAGCAGGTGAGGCCTTCTAGATGTCTGTCCTACAGATAAGCAGAGTACACAAAAGAACAACCATGCTTCTGCCTTTTATGCTGATGCCAGCTTCATATTGCATCTACACAAATATAAAGTCTCCTAGAAATGTAGTTAGAGGCCTAGGTATGACTGAAAACTAAGATGTTTATTCACACCATCACTTTTGCTGCTTCAATTAAATTACACATAAGAGGAAAACAAAAACCCTGCTTCAAATGAATCCATGTAAATTCTGTTCCTCAAGTCTCTAGCCTAAAACTATCTATAATGCAATGCCTATTTCACCCTGCTTAGCCACTGAGGTTACAGCATTTGAATGTGTACTTTTCATCCACTGTTAATATAGCTATATATTCCTATTGACATGAAGTAACATTAATCTGTCTCAACTCCCTCCATACAAACCACTGATGTGTACACATACAGGTATAACTGAAAGCAGGAGTGAAATTTCCTCCCAACTTGAACAGACAGGAAAAGCTGTTTGCCCGTTTGCTTTTATCTTCTGTCTGGCACCTAACATAAGTATGCTTTACTGACAAAATGGAGGTGCAGAAGACTGAGAGATGTAATTCACCTGAGATCTACTCTTGCAATCTAGGGACTAAAAGAGACTTCTATGCTTTTTCACTCCTCCCTTCAGCATTAGAGAGATATAACCCAGAGGCCAGACATAGGAATATCCAATAATCTGCCATTTCCAAGTATATCAAACATCTGCATATTTGTTAACCCTAAAAACACTTAGGAGCAGATTACTAGGAAGTCACATGAAAGGCAGATTCTACTGTTAAGCTACTTTTGAATATGTTCTTGTCCAAGTGTGGATTTTGGCCTGTCATATCTCACAAAATCTCAACATCACAGTATCTCATCTGTAGTTCCCTGGACAGCAAAACAACCATTAATGAAATCGCGTATCATCTTTCACCATTAAAAAGAACTTCTGAAGGGGATTAGTGAAGAAAAAAGTCATTACATCCATTTAACAAATCTCTCTGCAACTGGAAGGCTTGAGAAAGAAGTAAACTGATCTCTAACATGTTTGCTCCCATTCTGGTTTCACTGTGATGTTCAGATCATTGTCTAAAACATATATGGTTATGAAACAGGACAAGCAACAATTGTCCAGAATGAGGCACAGCCAACTCTCTTCCATGCATAATTATGAGTTACACAACCTACACATTGAAGAATTATTTTAATTACCTTTTATCTTTCCTAGAAAATTCAATAAAGACAGTCTAATCTGCAGACAATTTTACAGTGCACAATTTAGACCAGAGATAAGTTACAGACATGCAGAAGAACACATGGAATACTTCCCAGTCCATGCCAGTTACTTAATCTTTGCCTACCAAAGAAGCCTAGGCACTATAGTGAATTTCAGCAAACACTATGTTTGTCAAGCTACTTGGAAAAGTTTATCAAGAAAACTTTGTGGAATTGACACAAGGGAACTATTCTAGAACATGCCTTTTCCTAAGTGTCCTGGTTACAGTGGTCAGGACCAGTTTATCACTGTGTGCGTGTAATCAAAACTGTGTATTCTACACCCTCTATGCCATTTCTTATGAACTATTGATAATGGATCATTTGCAGCAGATGCCCGGGGTACACCTGACCCCTCAGGCTACAGGCTGTGTGTTAAAGAATCCTGGGAGACAGGGGAGTGCTGTTTTCACACCAGTGTGTGATAACTCCCCTCTGGGGAGGCATTAAGACCTTCACACCTAGCCTGAGGAGTCATGTCTGCTAATTGGCCATGAGGAACTGGTACAATAGGCAGTTCCAAGGACCTAGATTATCAAAGATTCCATAAGTATTCCATGACTCAGCAGAGTTAAATCACCCATTGTGAAACTCTACTGGGCATTCCAACCTGAACATATAAAACCTTCGCGTTTGGGGACTTCTGGTACCACTCATTGCATCCAGAGGAGGACCAGAACCTCAACAGGACTGTGACTGCTGCTCTCAACCAGATTGCGACCATCATCCTCACCAACAGGTTTTTCTTTCCTTGTACTTTGTACTCAGGGGGACCATGTGGTGCTCAGCACAGGGGCTAATGAACACCATTCTCTTCGTGCCCCAGGGTGCCTGATTATACATCTTGTTTTTTGTGGGTTAAAACAAATTTCTCTGTATCACTGTATTTATTGTAATATTTTTAGTAAATTCTAGCTCTGACTTGTAATCTCTCTTGAGTTGGGTTCATTTCTCCTGCTGGTTTACATTTAAACCAGCACGCCATGCTACTCAGCTCACAAAACATTAAATCTAGAAAGCCATAAGTTTCCATATTTAAAAATCTGAACTGAAACCACAAGATAATACACTGAACTTAAGCTGCCTTGGTTCCACATACTGGGAAAGAATTTTGCACAGGAAACAAATACTAAATTACTAGATTGCAGTATACTGTCAGTAACACTTATTCTCCAAGCAGACCTCAAAAAAATTAATCAGAAAATATTTCAAAAACAACTCAACCATGATGCAATAGCTGCAACAAATAAAATACGATTAGGTAATGGTTAAGGCTAAGTTGGGTAATAGTTAAGGCCACAGGTAATCACAACTATTCCAGTATTTTGTGGGATCATTACAATAGTAGTTTCCAAGTCAGTCATTCAAGACCTCATATAGCATAGATTTACAGCAGTTTCACAACATACATTACAAGAAAGAAAAGAGAACGTAACCTGGATTGGTAGAACCATACTCCACAACTGATAACCAAATCCACACACCTCCTGAATTCTGTATGTCATCAGCAAACTCGTATTTTACACTGCAACAGGAAATTAACTGCAACCATCACATGGTGAAAGCAGTTAGTTCAAATTAAATTATTGCACCATTGCTTGAAATGGATCAGAGATGAGGCCCCTTTGTCTTCAGAATCAGCTTTTCAGAGATAAATCCACACCAGTTAACTGCACTGTTTCAAGGATGTCAATGCATATTCATGTCATAGAGATATGGACAGAAGCAGTCTACACATTTATGCAAGAAAAGTCACATTCCCCGTTCTTGCCAACCATCTAGATAGCACCTGAATAGCAACTGGCACATCTTGATACAAAGGAAGTACTAATTAGGAAAACCAGTGTGAAGAAAGATCAGTATTTGCCTTCTGATCATAAAATTACTAAACTCAAAATAGTAATAAGAGAAGGAAAATGAGAAAAACAACAACAAAAAAAAATCCCTCACACCTGTAATGAGAAACAAACTATCTAACCATACAACAGGAAATAACTTTCTGTAAGAGCAATTCTCTCTTTTGGTTCAGCTTCAATGAGCAGCTTTCTGAGCCGGTTTTTAAACCACTTTATTGAATCAGTTTTAGTCACCTACAAAAATATATTCTCATGCCATACCATCAAGAAGTCAAGTTTGATCCATTACCTGGGGAAAGAAAGGAAAGACAAGGAAAACCAAAATGGAAGCATGAGAAATTTACAGCAATAGGCTTCATTCTTTGAAAAAATGCTAAAAATTTTAAACATGGTGTTTTGCTTCAGTAAACAGAATCCTGGTAAAAATCTTTCAGTTGTCAAATATTAATCAAATCACCCATTACTTCAGAACACACTTTAAAACAGCTCTTGCATCAGCTAGATGTTTACAGATCTAAGAATGTCAGAGAGTGCAGCCTGGCAACAGATAGCAGAGATACAGGGTAAGAAGTCAATGGAAGAATACTCAAGACTGACAAAATACACAGAAAGTACTGAAGGGTAAGATCAACTACGATTTTTTATTACCTTTAGGAGCCCATCTTTTAATTGTAATTTCATAAGTATTTAGAACTACACTGAGTCAGGACTTATTTGATTGAAAATGCATTGAAAAGCATGCCTTGTTAAAAGAAATTAGTTAATTTCTAACTTCTTCCAGCAAACTGATCAATCTCATTTGCCAACCACACACAAGTAAAGAGTTTTTGAAAAGAAGATTTTATTAGTACCAGGTTTTCAATTTGGTTAAACACAGCCTACCCTTACTCATAATGGCAAAAACACTGGAGTGTCTTCACTTAGGGAAGACACAAAGATTTGGCAAGTTCTTCAACCAGATAGGATATGAAGGCCCACAATATTGATTTTTGACTTAATCAACACAACCAAGACAGAAAGAAAAATCTCTCATGTCTCACAGTAAAGAGCACAAAGGCAAGCTAGAGTAAAGATGCTATAGACAAGAAACTTCACAAAGGTAATGAAGTAGAGCCAAATTTTACAGAATAAAATTCAGTTATAGTAAAAAAACTACAATGTACAAGGGTTAAACATTACTATTTTTAAGTGATCAATTATTTAAACTGATGTGTTGTGGATGGCCTATCTTTATTTTGTTTATTTTGCTCTTTGGTCTAAGAATGTGTTTAAGTATGGAAAGGCCTATTCTGAGGGAGGAGCTGAGTACTTCAGTACATTTCACATTTTTAGTAAGAGTAATAATTTCAAAATGTGGTGTCTGTCATAATGAATGACTAATTAACTATAACTGGCAAACAATTCTTGTGGCTTCACTGATACTGCCTTCAGGCTGTAAAATGTTTGGTTTTTTTAAAAAAAATTAACAGACTGCTGCAGGAATCTACTGATGTATCAAGTTACAGACTTTTGCTCGGACTTTTCCATCTAGAAGTAGCACAGTTGGCTCAGGGGCCATGACGTAGATACACATTCCAAAATGATCTTGTAACTTGGATGACACCTCTTAAGTTTTATGTTGTTGTAAACTCTCCTCTATATTATTTTCTCCTTATCCCTGATTAATCAGTGTTTAATGGAGATGGAAAAAGTAGCAAAAGAAGTATTATACCAGTGCTTCTGGACTAGAACTTTCTAAAGCAAAGTAGACAAAGACGATATAGCCAGGACATTTACTCCTCTAGGGCACGGCTATTCATGTGTGTATGACTCAATAAAGACCATGTCTTTAAATATAATCTTTGAAAAAAGAAACACTTACTAGTAAATACAGTAACATGTCTAGAAAGCAATATAAAGCATCATATCTTTCCACCATCAGCATTCACCCTGAAGTTACAATCTAGAAATAAAATTGTTTCATGGCAGACGATCTTAGATATGCTCAAGTTACCTTCAAATGTTGTTTTGGTTTTACGTCACAAGAAGAAGAAGAAAAAAAAAAGGCACATTTATCAAAGCCAGAAGAGGGTGCTCTGAATAACTGAGGTGAGGGTACTAAGCTGAGCACTTGCCTCACACTAGTAGAGAGGTCAACAGCATGCTGTCTTGTTTTAGTTTGGGAGCTCACTTAAGTTCAGGATGCCATACCTTTTTTTACCAAAAAACCCCAAACAAACAAACAACAAAGAAACAACAAACAAAAAACAGTCCAAAAAACCCAAACCAAACAACCTGAAAAGCAGGCATGCTCCTTTTAGCAAAAAGGAAATGCTTCGGTTTGTGCTATTGTAAACACTAGGTCAAATTCATCTGCGACAGAAAACTAGCAACACAAAGACCTGGCAAGTGTTAATTTCAGTTTTGTATCCTATGATTTGCAAGCTGTTTGGGATACTGACAAGGAGATACAGGGAACGCAAAGAAATCCAAAAAGCCTATGCCATGAGTTCTACCCACACAATGCTTATTCTGACATAACTAGTTCAGGTCCATTTAATTTGACTGTGCCGAGTTGAGCCCTTATACCGAACTCTATCCTGAAATGAAAGAAACAGCCCTAGATCATTCTGCAAGTGTAACACAGTATTTCACCTCTACCAGCACTCTGGTGCATCAACCTCCCCCCCACCCAAAACGAGAAAAAGATACGCACATTCCAATCAAGGCTCTCTCAGCGGGGCTCACCCAGTTCCCCCCTCCTTCCCTCCGTCCCTCCCTCCCTCGCCCCAGGCCTTGCCAGGTTCCCTCTGATTTTAGGTTTCATTTTGTTGTAAACAGCAAAACGAAAGGAGAAAGCTTCCAAAGCGAGGATCCTTACCCTTGAAATCCCGCCATGCGCGCAAATAAGGAGGGTGAATTGTTTTTCCTTTTTTTTTTTTTTTTTTTGTGTTTGG
>VWZF01005578.1:0-65815 GCA_013396755.1 Sclerurus mexicanus
GGGTGGGGGAAACCTCGGGAAGGATATGGGTCACCACATCCCACAGCCTCGCTTCGAGCGCACCACCAAGTCAGAAAATCCTCAGAAGAGCTCCGGGTCAGCAAGACACGAGTTGGCTGCGCGGGGGCTCCGCACAGCACCGCTCTGTGCCGTCCTATCCCGTCGCGTGCTCCGAGCACTGTGGTGTGCCCACATCACCACCAGCACATATGTCACAAAGGGCCCTTGGACACCCTGCCCCATTCCATCCCATCGGTGATGCCCATCGTGTCACAGAGGGCTCTGTGACACACTGTCACATGCCCTGGGGCCTTCTCCAGCCCCCCAACCTGCCCCAGCTCGGAAGGATTCCATTCTCTAAACTATCTACAGCAGCTGGACATGACCTTTAGGAGGAGCTCAAAACAGGAGCAAACATTCCTCTCCTGTGCCTGCCCATGGCAGGAGTAGGAGTCCCCTCGGCTGCCGATGCGGCCACTCTGGGAAGGGCACGGGGCCCAGCTGCAGGCAGAGCTGGCTCCACTCCCTGCAGAGCCCCGGAGTGCCCCAAGCCTCCCGCAGCACCCAGCACTCTGCCCAGAGCCATTTGTTGTTAAAATACAGCAAATCACCAGCCTAAAGCCCAGCCCGTGGCACTGTGCATCTCAGCCTGGGTTTCGACTAACCCTTCAAAAGAACCGCCTGGCAGCTCCGACTGTGTCTGGACTGTGGCAGGGATGTCACTCACTGGGTCAGGTTGCTCATGGGTAAATATTTCCTGCAAATAACCCCATTGTCCTCTGTGTTTTTGAGGGAAACGGGGCCCCATGCAAAGCTGTTCGTCTTTAGAAACTAGCCAGCGGGAACTCAGTTTTAAGCAAATTAGCTGTTTGACAGAGTGTGTAGTGCTGGATTTGCCAGGGGATGTTTTTTCACTTGTGTAAATCATTTCTCTGTCATTGCAGGCAAAAGCAGGAAAGAGAACAGTTAATAAAGCCGTTGAGCCAGTTGCTGGACATGGAATTAATGGAAGAAGTAATGAAGGAGAGCGTTAAAGAAGCTTCATCCAGTGAGTTAAGGTATGTCCAACATGCTGGCTATCAAAGACATGTCTCTCATAGAGTGCCAGAAGAGTTTAGATTGGAAGGGACCAAGTGCCTGATATGGGCAGGGACACCTTCCACTAGCCCAGGTAGCTCCACGCTCTGTCTTTCTCTCTTTTTCTTCCCCCTTCTTCCCCCGGAGCTGCATCCGTGACGTCGCCCCGTGTGATGTCACACTCAGGTTCATGCCCACACAACCACGTCACACTCCGGAGCACGAGGTGCCCCTCGTGTCGACCTCACCAGCTTGGCAGTGGCCCCCCTGGGAGCACAAGGACTGGCATGGGGGCACCGGGAGATGGGAGCAGGGGCGCAATGGGAACTGCGAGGTACCAGGACCTGGGGAGGCAGTGGGACAGAGGAGGGGGCACTGGGAGTGGGAGGGGAGTGACATGGGGACTGGGCAGAGAGGGGCACTAGGACTGAGGAGTGGGGGCTGTAGGACCCGAGGGCAGTGGTGGGTGGGCAGTAGAACCGAGGAGGGGGGAAAAGAAAGGGGCACAGCGAAGGGTGACACCCCATTGACTGTTCTCAATGACATAATGGTCCTCCACATGAAGGCAGCAGCTCTGTGGAGTCACAGCTCTGTGTCAGAGGGTCTCAACCACAGGACTGTGGGCTGGACAGCTGTGGGGGCCCAGGTGACAGAGCCACAGTGCCCTGAGGGGCAGGGAGGGAGAATGGCAGCAGGATCAGGGGCTGGGGAACACAGGCGCCAGAGGGTCCCAGAACTCTCCATGTGTCTGGCAGGATATGTGGGACAGGCTGTACAGGGTGATGGGCTCTAAAGGCTGCTGAGCCCTGATCTCTCCAGACTGCTGGGCCACGTACCTGTCACATGAAGGGGCGCAGCTCAGGAGAGTCACTGTGAACTCTGCAGGGTGCGCATTGGCCAGCGCTAGGAGGGTGTTGTTCAGCCTGTGTCCAGCACACATATTTGATGTTAGGCACTGGTGGATGTTCCTCACCATGGTTGGCACCTGGAGGGGAAATGGGGGACAGCTGGGGAGCTGCCCGAGGGCGCAGGGCCGGCCAGGCCTTGTCTGCAGGGAACAAACAGCTGGAGGAGCCGCTCCCTCGGGACACTGCTTGGAAGCTCCTCGGAAAGGGCATCCAGGGAGAGCCGCCAGCACAGGCACCTCAGTCCACACCATGTGCGCTCCTTGGGGCTTTTTGTTCTGGAGGAAACAGCTTTGGGGCAACTCAGATTTCACTGCAACTAGTGGAGGGCAACTTGCCCACAGTTAAGAGGAATTGTTGAAGAGCCTCCTGAATTTCCTCACTGTGTGATGGGACTCGGTGCTCCACAGAGAGCAGCCTTCACTCTCAGTGCACGTCTGCCCAGCCCAGAGGGGTGATTGCCACCGCCTGTCCTAAAACCTCACCCAATAACACCAACTCCATGGCAAAAGAACGCCATCCTTGGCAATTCTTCCTTGCTCTCTCCTACATCTTTGAGGAGCTCAGCTTTTCTCCAAAGATAACAAAATCAAAAAGCCTGCAGCTGCCGCAGCCATGAGGTGCCAGGTGCTGCTTCCCTGGATGGTCCCAGTGTCTGCAGGGAAGGCTCTGGCCTGGGCCAGGCAGAGAGAGGCTCGGTTCTTGCCAGCTGAGGATGGGGGGAACCCTGTGCTGAGAGCTGCTGGGGCCATACTCAGCCAGCAGGATTTTGCTGCCTTTGGACACAGGATATTGTCAGAGCAGAAAATACAGGCGGCTTTTTGTTGCTTACAATGTCAGACTGAACAGAGTTTAATAAAATTTACATTAACACAAGGGACTATAATTGAAATCAACACAAACCCCATTTGATACCGGTAAATACAATTTAATACAACTGAAATTTGAACACGTACAACTTAAATACAGCTTAAAGTCTTTGACATTTAACAGGTAAGACTAACCCTGATCAACTAGATGTCAGAATCTACCAAATACCTACACAGTCCGCTATTTACAAAATAAAGGCTCAGCTCCTCGCAGAGCTCCCACAACTATCTACAAAATCAGCTATTTACAAAATAAGGAGTCAGCGAGCGTTGAAATCACCACATCCTCACACTGCAGACGGCAGAGCAGGGCCTTCAGGGTCAGCACTGCAAACCTGTGTGCAGAGCAAAGCTCAGATCATGCTGAGAGCCCCAGCACGACAAGGAACAAGGGAGTGAAGGAAGCCAAGCAGTATTTTGTTGACCCCTAGAAGACAGATATGGATTGCACACAACCCTGGAAAACTTCTTGTTAAAATCCCAGAATTATAAACAAGACAACTCATTCCTCATAAATAACCTGACACCACTCCTTTGTCAAAAAGTTTTCCCATGGAACATATTTCCTTTACGGTTTAATTGTTCATTCAAACAGCTTAAAAAACTATGTCTATAATAACACTTAGATATTTTGCTCATATTTTTCACTTCATTTAAAACAAAATAATTTGGGTTACTACTTTGCTAGTCCTCAAAAAATTTGAAAGAGACAGCAGCTTTTGAATGAGTCCCTTAAAATGTGTATTCCACCTAAGAACAGTAATGACCTCAAGAAAATGCACACGGATGTGACCAGATTTTCCTGAACCCTGCAAACATTCCCATGCTCAGCTACGGCCCCGAAGAGAATTTCTGCACCATGAACAAGACAAGGCCGATGCCCCAGTGCTTGCAAAGCCTGACCACGTACAATTCCATTCCTTGTGGAAGAGGTCAGTGGACACCTCGGCTGGATGGTGACTGCAGGAGCCTTGTCAGGCTTGCAGACGTCATGGGAGTGCTTTTAGTTTTAATGAGAAGCAGACAGGGGGACTGAAGCCACCCATGAGGGTGAACTGATGCAGCCCATCCACTGCAGCCTGTTCCACGGGCCTCAGGAAAAGGCAGCAACCTCTGGAAGCATCAGACTTTTCTGAGGGGATCCCTGGGTCACAGACTCTTTTGCCTTCCCAGAGTAATGCTTGCTATTATCCGTAGTACCACCCAAATGTACTGTTTGCACCTCAGTGGCTTCCTGCCAAGACATTAACCCAGAGGCTTCAACTAATGCACAAGTGATTGTCAAGGTTTGGTCACGTTTTGAAGCAGAAAAAGGGTTCCTACTTGAGCAGTAACATCTTGGCATTCCCAGCTGTCCAGAAGTGGTTTTACACCAAAGTCTCCAACACCCCAGGTACTTACTAACCCCAGAGGTGCTGGAGCTGAGCTCCCCCGACTCTGGTTACGGCCCCACGACACGCAGGCTTTGGCCAGGCAGCTCCATGGGTGCACCAGCACAGCTCTGAACTGCACCTCCGACCCACTTTGGGTCTGTGAGGAGCCCCTGACTTCACCACAAAGCACAGAGCAGCCTGATGGTCTGACGTCCTGTGTGGCACAGGGCAGGGTCAGTGGAGCAGAGAACAGGAGCCAAGAGCTGGAGTGTTGGTGCCCAGGTTGGGTTTGGGCAGAAGGCCCATGCCATGAAGCATCACCTTGTTTGCACAGGGAACACGGAGGGTCTCTGAGATGCTCGTCAGAAAGCACAGGTGGCACCTGGATGGGCGTGAGCCACGGGATGTGTCTGGACACACGCTGTACCAGACACTGTCCCACCTGCTCCTGATGGCAGGGACTAAAAAGTGCTTTTAAAAACCCCTTCTATACAGCAGGTCATCAAACAGACCATAAAGTGTTTCGCTTCTATCTTGCATCTTTACATAAAGCAGAAGTATCCACACCTTTAGGAAAAATACTTTTTAGGGTAACAAAACAAATGACTGCAGCTAACAAGCTTCATGGAGCCCATCACATGTGTACAGCCAAAAGGCAGTGAAACCTCAGAGACACAACAGCTTGGGTGGAAGCAGATATAACTCACAGGAAATAAATTTTAACAACTCTTTTGTCCCTTGCAAGAGCTTTGCATTAATACCCAGGAAGGGACTGGTTTTGGCAATTCAGGCTCAGTGTCCTTAAAATGAGCAATTTTTTTTTAAGCTGTCTCATTCCTGTTACAGATAAGGTTGTATTCTGCTGAGTTCCTGGGATAAACAAATCACCGACTTCTAAACAGTCTTCTGCACATTAGAGACTAAACTTCTTAACTGACAAATCATTATTCTGCTGTTTCCAGTTTACAAGGTGTAAAAAAAATGAAGACTTCACAATGGGTGTAAATGGGAGGGAAATGTATTTTTAAAAACAGAATAAAAAGCTGCATGTTAAAAACCAGGTCACAGACTAATAAAGACATACATCAAAGACATGAAATTTTCAGCAGCTGGTTTTAAAGAGCAAGGAATTGGGAAAAAGCGAGCCGTCCAGACTCCATTCTGGCTCTGTGGTCTATGTGCTAAAAATATCTGCAGTTCAAAAACAAGTTAACAGAAGAGTAGAATCAGCTTTGTCACCTATTTGTAAAAAAATCAAGCTGCTTCCTAAAAGTGTGGTGTAAAACCTAGAGAAACTTTTAATTTCTTCATGCACTTGATGACATTGACTTAAAAAAAGAAATTATTTTAACCCAGAAAAAATGAGTCAGTGTATACAGTAAGGACAGCCTTACTGCAAGTTTTCTACAGCAAAAGTATTTCTAGAAATAACCAGAAATTACTTTCCTATAACAAAATATACAATTATGTGTCAGATCATCACTGAGTTTCAATACTTCAGGCAAAACAGAAACAGTTCCTGTCAAGTTTCCAAAAAACCCCAATGAAACCCAACTCCAAACAGCACAAAGATGTTTTGAGGGCTGTGGAGATGCCAGAAAGCAGTGCTGAACACACAGGAATTTCCAGAACTCCCTTTCCCAAGTGATGTGCAGTTTGTGAATTAGACTGTGAGAGAAAACTGATCCTGTTCTATGGGCTTCTCCACCCAGGCTCCCAGTCCTGCCTTCAGGAATGCTTTAAACAAACACTCTTTGGCAGTTTGATACTCAGTGGCTCCTTGCTTGGTGTCGTGGTACAGGTTGGGCTTGAGGATCTTTGAGCGCAAGCTGGAGGAGAGCTGTGGGGATGGAAGACAAGGAAAGAAGAGACAAGACCCTGTTAAGCCAAAGAGTTTGAGACTGACTGAGTTCTTTAAACAACTAATATTAAAACAAGGTAAAGATCTACCAAACGAAAGGTTGAGGCCAAAAAGCCACAGACATACTTTGTGGTAGCTTTTCCTTCTGAGAGGAAAGAGCGGAACCTCAGTAGGTTCAACTGCAGTGACAATGGTGTTATCCTTCCAGGTGAAATAAAGTGAGAAGGCAAGTTCAAAGGAGATAGCACCCTTTGCTTCCTCAGCTCTAAACCAAGGAGCATGCATTTTGGACCAGACATCCCCACAATGAAGAGCAAGTTAACAAATATATTGTTCCTTTCCATTACTGCCTGGAGCAGTAGCTAACTGGCCTCAACCAGGAGAGGTTTAGATTACGTATGAGGGGAAAAAAAATCATGGAAAGGGTTGTAAAGCATTGGAAGAGGCTGCCCAGGGAAGTATTGGGGTCACTATCCCTGGAAGCGTTCTCAAAAAAGGTGTGGATGTGGCACAAGAGGACATGGTTTTATAGTGAACGTGGTGGTGGTGCTGCGCCAATGGCTGGACTCAGTGACCTTAAGGGTCTTCTGCAGCCCTAATGCTGCTGTGGTTCTGCCATCAGGCTCAGCTTCCAAGAGGCTCAGGAGGCGGCTTCTGAGCGCAGAGAGCACACCAGGTATTTCAGGAAGAGCTGGGAAGTGGAAGACTGGGCAGTGTGGAGGCCGTACCTTGGCGTGGATGCGCATCCAGCGGCTGTAGAATGCGTGCTTGCAGAGGCGGGACGCGCGGCCCATCTCGTCCTTGCCTGTCGTGGCGTTAATGACCTCCAGACCGGTGTCTCCTACTGTCCAGTTCACGCTGAAGTTTGGGGCTTTGCCTGGCTGACGGGCCTCTGCATTGCTGATACCTGAAAGAAAAGCCATCTTTAAGGACAATAATAAAAGCAGACCCTTGACTTTTCCCTTTCTTGGGTGGGGCAGTAAGCAGTCTTACAACGGGATCTTTTATCCTGAGGACATTCCCCTGCAGATTTCTCACCGGCTTGTGGAGACAACGCCATGGACATCTCATTCTCATCCTGGCCAAAGTGCTCTCTACTTCTGTCATTCCCAGCAGGGCAGGTGTGCATTGCTGGACAAACCAGCCTCCTCAGTGGAGGTCAATCATGGAGAGCTCTGTGGCCAGGGTTCACGGGGACAGTAACCAGAGTGCCTTGCCACATCCTGCTCACAAGGATCTGGTCTTGCAAGCAAACAGATTCATTATTAACCAGCAAACAGTTCCGAAGAAGAACAAAAGTGGCTCTGCTCCAGCTCAAGAAACTGCTGCTCTCAGAGCCCATGCAGTGGCTGAGAGAGCAGAGAGTCAACACCATAAGAATTTGGCAGCTGTAACTCTTCCATCCATTCCCTTTGCCTTGGATGTAAGAATTTAGGTGCATGTTGCTTATCTCACCTCAAATTGGGCGTGAAAACATAAACCCTGGAAGTGTCCAAGGCCAGGCTGGACGGGGCTTGGAGCAACCTGGGCTGGTGGAAGGTGTCCCTGCCCATGGCAGGGGGTTCGAATGAGATGAGTTTTAAGGTTCCTTCCAATGCAAACCATTCTGTGATTCTAGAAGAGTGAGCCCCATCCTCAGCACCCTCCACACAAAGCCAGAACTGGCAGATATTTGAGTCTTCCAGCACAAATCCATCTGGGCTGCAGCTGCTTCCCCACTTTCCATGGCCACTGTTGCATGCCGTGCCCAGAGATGGGGAACCACAGCACTCAGGAGAGGACTCGGATGATTTTGCTCAGGTGGGAAATGATGGGACACCTTCCAAACAGGGCTTCACCTCTATGGACGGAGCAGCAAAGCCACCAGCAGTCCGACCCAAGTGCAAAAGGATTTGGGGAAATTGAACACAAGCAACACAGCAGGATGCATCTCTAGCTGATAGCTGAAATACAAGCTAATGCAGTCAGGCACCCAGGAGCAGGACCAGCCCAGCTGGCTCAGTCTCACCTCAGGGCACAGCACTAAGAGTGTGCAAGAGCTACAAGGTCTGAAGGACACAGCGAAATTCAGTTTGCTCCCTGTCATCAAGTCCTTGTTTAATAAAAGAACAAACACTCTGAAATACCAATGCCTGAAGCTGTTGTATTTAGACACTTGGTTTACATCCACCTAGTTGCTATGACTGATAACTAGTAATTGAGTGAATAAGGATAGAAAATAACCCTACCATTCCCCAGTTTTCTGAAAAAAAGTAAGAATTGGAATGAAAGTTGGTTTTACCAAAGCTACCGAGGCAAGAGCAGTAAGAAATTGCTGCCACATGACAATTTTTTGTCGTATTTTTCCTTTAATCTAGTGATATCTACACTCTTAGCTTTGCTTCCCTCCCACACACTATTAAACAAGTACAGGGATTAGAGAGGTCATTGAGTACTACAAAACACTTGTGACATCACAACTAGTCTCCCAAGCAAATCAAGTTAAGGTGAGGAAGCTGAATATCCAGCACGCACTATATTTCCACTGCAATTCTACAACTCCATTCCTCAGGTTATTGTGATGAATTAGTTAAATTTAAAAAAAGAAAGAACAACCCCGATTTAGAATTTTGAATAGATTTAAGTAATCACAGGTAGCACAGACAGGGAATAAAGGTCATCTCAAAATCAAAGCATCTGATAAGATTTTAGGTGGATTGTATCTTCCTCCTCAAAATCTAGACATGAATGTAGCACAGTAAGTTGAAACTAGAAATGGGAAAGAAATCTAGGGCAGAAAGTCAGATATTTTACTCCCCACTGAAAACCAATATCATTAAGCTCTTTGGAGAACATTGCCCAAAACTTAGATGTTGATTATTATAAAGAGATATAATAAGCAAAAGCAAAGGCCACGGCTCTTTGTGCCAGTGATTATGTAAATAATAAATCTTGACAATTTTTGGAGGACAGAGCTAAAAAAAACTTCATTAAAAAGGAGACAGCTGAAAAACAGCAGTGTGGAGGATAAGGTACCATGGGAACAGCCCAAAAAAATCACCAAAGGTTCTCTGCTGAAGGATTCATTTTTATCTGTTAAAACCAGAATTCATCAACACCTGGAGGAAGATGGTCTCCTTGGGAAGAGCCAACACAGCTGGAGAGCCTTCAGCTCTGTGCCCACCTGGGAAGTGTGTGGGGGTGAAAGCCCAGGTGATTAAGATTGGTGATGATACTTAATTCTTTGAAAAAGTCAGTGAGAGAAGCAATTGAACAGAGTAGCAGAAAAAAGCTCACAGATCTGGGCAATGAAAAGGCAGGTGAAATTCCTCACAGATAAATATTAGGCAGTACATAAGAGAGAAAAGCACAAAGTGATCTTGCACTAGGAGTGCTGGGCTTGGAGCTGGGTATTGGCATTCAGGAATGAGATTGTAGTTTCTGATACTCAGTTCTACCAAAAGGTCACCAACAGTAATCCAAGGGAATGTTAGGAATTATTAGTGAAGGGTCATGGATCTGAATGGAATATATGCCTCCATATAAACCAGTATTGCTGCTTTCCCTGGAGTGTCAGGTGCTGCCCTGCTCTTACTAGCACAAAAATGGGAGTGTAAAATAAAAGGCATGATCCCTACATGGAAAGGTCTCTGTGCAAGAAATAACAAAGTAGACTAAGACACTTCAGCTTGCAAAACAGGACTTGTGTAGGAAGGGATATCTCTGAGGTACAGAAAACTGAATGTCTGACCACTGCCTATAGCCTGGGTCACACAGAGCCCTGAGGACATCTAATTAAAGTTCCTTTGCACAAACCTTTGTATGTTCCACAAACGCTCCTCACTCAGGGAAGCTGCAGATGGTCAAAAGTTGAAACCAGTTTAAAAACCAGAACCAGGTGCTGACAAATGAAAGGTGTGCTAAGGATTCTGAAACACAAAGCTTCTCAATACCTGACTCCGGACATCCCTGACCTGCAGATTTTCCACTGTGATACCCCAAAATACCTGCAGAGGGTGAATATTTCCTTTTGCTTTTCACTGCCTCTGGAAAAGAATACATGTCCCTTAAAATCTTGGTCTTACAAGATAATCAGCAGATGAGACACTGCTACAGGATGTTTCAGCCTGGGTGAACTCCTTTGCACTACCTCCCATGGTGGCTCCACCAAAGAGAGTCTGTGCAGATCACCCAGCAGACTGGCAACTTGGTATTGGCTCATTTATGCAGTCATCCTCATTGTATCTGACTGAGAGATCCACCTCTTTTCAGGTTATCCTAGAAATTCCCAAGACTCAAAGCTGTCAGGTGAGGTGGCCACGTCTCAGTGAGAGCTCAGGTGCCCTCAGTGCTGGGGTGCTAACGGCTTCCAGCAGTCAGCACAGGGAGGGACTTTTCTGTCAAGAGACAGGTTTCCTGCATCCCTTAGCTGAGAAACAGCTCCTCTGGTATGTGTGTTCACGTTCGGAATGGAAGATATGGGGGCATGCTAGTGGTGAACAGGGCAGCGCTGGGTCAGTGGTTGGGTTGGGTGGCCCTGAAGGTCCTTTTTTGATCTCATTGATTCTGTGGCTCCATGATGCAGCTTGCTGGCAAAAAGGTAAGAAGTAAAAAATCTCTTAGGAAGATGATGAAAAGACAATTTTTAGCAGTAGGTACCAATGTACCAAAGTAACTTTGCAAATTAACTTAATGCAATTGCCCCAGCAGACACCAAACTTCTTTTAATGAGAAGAAAACCAGTTTTTACACTACTTTCTCTGCTAAGCAGGTGGGACAGTGGGCAAAGACAGATATTTCTGGTTTAGTTCATCCCTCTGGTCACACAGCTGTGTGTGTGGTGAAAGAAGGAACGCAGAACTGGGGACAGGTATTTCTCCAGTGCTTACTCCAGGTAAGAACACACTGAAAAATCTGTGAATCCAAGGGCAGCTACACAAATTGAGCCCCAGCAGAACCCAACAGCACGGGTCAGAAGATTAGCCTTTAAGACTGAACAAGTAAAAGAAAATACATGAACACAGTTCTCCACCCAACCCCCTAAAGAGGCTTTCTGCATGTTTTTGAGATGTGTATTTTTGTGAAAACTTAACAACTGAGAACATTTCTGAACTCGCTCTGGTGCTCAGCGAGTCCTGGCTGAACTGTTAGAACAGATGGTGCTATTTCATAGCAAATAGATGATATCACCACTGAAGAAAGATGATTTAAAGAAGACAAGGTACTGTTACAAGCTGTGAAAAGCGAAACAAAACCTCATCCCACTCTGCCCCAAGCCTGCCATCTTGAAGGATTGATAAAAATTCCCCCCAAAGAGGCAGAAACAGTCCATCCATCAGCTACTATGCCCATATAACTATTAGATATTTGGTACTGAGGGTTGTGACTGTTACTTATTTGCTAATGTAAGGACAACTATGTTACTTCACATTTTTATACATCCTAGTTTAGGGAATCCTTATTAATTACCTTTCTTATCTACAGGAACACTTGTTCAAAATGCTCTTTTCCCCACTCCCTCCCTATATCTATTTTACAAATTCATGTCAAACTTTAAACATGCTTTCAAATAATGAGCTTTTCTTTCTTTTCTTGGAAAATACACACATGCCAAAAGCTAAGCTCCACAGAACAAAGCAGTTGTGCTGCTTTCAGCTGGGCTGGAGTGATGGGGTTTGTAATCCCAAGTCACCCTTGGGTGGGATGGGGCCATGCTCTCCTGGCGGTGGCTGAACACTTGCCTGCCCATGGGAAGCACAGAATGAATTGTTTTCCTTTGTGTGCATGGCTCTGGCTTTCCCTAGTAAACTGTCTTTATCTCAACCCACGAGTTTTCTGGTTTTTACCCTTCCAGTGCTCTGCCTGGTCCTGCTGGTGGTGGGGGAGTGAGGCAGTGGCTTGTGGGGGGCCACAACAGCCATGCA
The DNA here is from genome assembly GCA_013396755.1 of Sclerurus mexicanus. Taxonomy (NCBI): domain Eukaryota; kingdom Metazoa; phylum Chordata; class Aves; order Passeriformes; family Furnariidae; genus Sclerurus; species Sclerurus mexicanus. Next base: position 11,989 of record VWZF01005578.1, read on the forward strand.
CACAAGGAGAGGGAGGATGAGATTTCAGTGTGGCAGCTTTCACAGCATCACTGTAACAAGCCATTTTAGAATTTAAGACAGGTGAGATGTTATCTCCATACATCTGCAGTTGGTGTTTGACCTAGAAATTGCGTCTGTCTCAGCATACTGACTGCTGATGGCACTGTTCAACAAACACCTGCAATGCATGGGAAGTGACAGCGAGTGCCAGCATGCTGTTCCATGGGTGGCAAGGGGCTTCACTGAGCCTTCAACTTGCCTCACATCTTGCTAAGGGCATGCTCTGGACAGGAATGATGTGCAACCTCGGAAACGTTCATCCCCCAGCTCCTTCCGACTGCTAAAGACCCTTGCTGTGGTATTTCTGTCTGTGTTGTTTCCACCACGACTTCCCTGTTGCAACCAGCAAGCAGTTTACTCACAGCACACAGTTTGCAAGGTTTTGAGAGCTGCAAAATCACATTGCTACTGGAACAGACTTAGTTACCGGCATGGCCTTCTCCATTAGATACTTGCCACTAAGTAAAGGTCTGTTGAGTGTATAAAGAGGTGGTAGATCTTCTATCTCTGCTATCCTCTGGTAAACGGCTCTGGATAGATGATCCCCATGATATAAACTCCCCAAGATGATGCTAGAGAAGTAAATTGGCTCCACAAAGAGGCTAAGTAAGGCTCCTTGAATACCCAATACGTTCCACCTAAGAGGGAGGGAAAAACAAAACAAAACAAAAACAAAAAAACACTTTCTTTTTAACCGAACAAGTAACATCTGCCAGACATAATAGCAGTTAATCACAATGGACCAGACTTTCAGCCCTTCCTCCTGAGCAGCACATGACCACGGTGGCATAAGCTGTGACACCTGCCAGAACTTGAGAGATCAGCTTAGGGGATGCTCAGTGTCCTCCTGAGCAAGATGACCTACAGCAACAGGTCAAGAGCAGACTCCACAACTTCAGTTCCCCACTACCACGTCTGGGGATGGGTTTTCCAGCACCCTAGTGCCAGAGATGGACAGGACCATTGCAGGGGAGAAAGCCAAACGGTGAGACTCTCAGTCAGAAACAACAGCTGATGCCCCCAAAAGACACCTGGCAAGGATTGGGTTTGCAAGACCTCCAACCTCATCGCCGTAAGGGAAAGCCTGTCCTGGACACCCCAGCCCAACTTCCACATCCTGCTGCCAGAAAGGACATATGCACTGGCTTGCAATATCCATAGGTAGGGAAGACCAAATGGGAAAACATGCAAAGAATGCATATCCCCTTTGCTTCCTTCAGCTGCTTCACAGATTCCAACCATAAATCCCTGTCTGGACCACTGTAATCTACACTGCACCAGGTCTGGTGGCAGGGATACAGCATGCTTAGGAGCAAAATCCGGATTTGGTTTGTTGTTTTCGGGTTTTTTTGCAGCTGTGTTCATTTGAAAAAGTTTTGGCTCTCAATCTGTCTGTTAAGAGTCATACAGAGAACTTCTGAAAACCTCAACATCTCCTGCAGAGTTTTTTCACTGTTTTTGCCTGAGGAATACTTGCAAAAAGCTTGGCACTACGAAAATAGCATATTTCAGTCAGAATCATAGAATCACAGAATGGTTTGGGGTGGAAGGGACCTTAAAGACCATCTCAGTCCAACCCTTGGCCACGGGCAGGGACACCTTTTACTAGCCTAGTCCTCTCAAGAGTCCAACTGCAACATCCAGACACAAGCAGCAGGGAAGTTTCCTTTGGTCCTTGGGTAAAACACTGGAAGCTCCTGTGCTCCCACAGAATGGCTGTCCTTACTAAAAGCCCCATTTTAGACCAGGCTGCAAGGTTACTCGAGGAAAACAGGGAATTCTGACATTGCAACAGTGATTCTTGCAGTGCTGGATGACCTGGCTACACATCAGCATCATCTCAGGCTAGAAACTGCACACCACAGCTGCTTCACTGCTGCAAAAAAATGAACTACACATGCTGGCTTCAGGACTGAAAAAACCTCCCTGGTCTTTTTTTTTCAAGGGTAAAACAAAGACTGCAATCCAAGGAAAAGATTTCTTCGCATATCCTTAGCAAGGATGAAAATGGAGGCAATGTGCATTCACTTACTCACCTGTCATTAAAAAGGCTGGCCCTAGTGAATGAGTAAAAACAGTGTGCTAAGAAAAAATAAGTGTATTTTACATGGAATAAAGGTGTATTTTGTCTAACACTGAGAATTCAATCAGCAACCAAATGTCAGAGTAAAGGTATCAAGTGAAAATTGTTGCTTCCAGGGCCAATATGTCTTTCTAAGGACCTCACCATGACCAGAAGTTTGTAGCATAGAGGTATTTCAAGGGCCAAATGAATCACAGTAGTATTTTCTTGTTCTTTGCAGTATTACCTACATCGAGAACATGGACTGCTACAGACACAGGTGGCACTGTGGAAGAAACATGTGGAAAGAATTTAAGACTGAGCATTGCAAACTGGGGTCCTAAAAATGTATCTCAGACGTGCAGACAAGGCACATCACACTTTACCTTACATGACCGGTGTTTGAGTGACGGATAAACATCTCAGAAAAGGCCAAAGCACTCCTCTGGCAAGCCCTTACTCCCCACATTAAACCTTTGCCAGACCCTCTCCTTTACTTCTGATTTCACTATTTCCAGAGCTTGTGTTTTGCTGCTTCCTCCCACACTTGGGTGACATTCTCTGGCACAGGAAATGAAAGCTGACCGTTTGCCTTGAGAACTTCTTCGGATTGTGAAAGAAGAGGAGTGTGGAGACCTGAACAAGCTTCTGCAAGGTCAACTGCATGGACTGCTACGACTGCCCACAGGCCTTCTGTTTTGCTGGGCTGTGCTGGAGCACCTTCCCCACTGCAGCACTTGCTCAGACCAACTGGCTCGCTGCAAGGACAGGGTTTGCAGAAACCAACCCTACAACCAAAGCCTCGAGCTCTTAATAGTGATTAGACAGGGGTGGAGAGTGGTTAGGTTTATAAAACCAGCTTTAAATTTCAATTGTTATAGTAAAAGTACACATACTTTTCTACAGAACTGTATTCTTGTATTAGAAACCATTTGTAGTGCAGAGATAAAGGTGACACCTAAATGAATCACAGAATCACCGAGGCTGGAAAAGCCCTCTGAGGTCCTTGAGTCCAATTGCCAACCCAGTACCACTGTGAGCATCGCTGAACCATGTCCCCAGGTGCCATAGCACACACCTTTTGGACACTTTCAGGGGTGTTGACTCCACCACTGCCCTGGGCAGCCTGTTCCAGCACCTGACGACCCTTTTGGGGAAAACATTTCCCTGGACATCCCCTGGCCCAGCCTGAGGCCATTTCCTGTCACTTGTCACCTGGGAGAAGGGACCTACCCTCATGTGGCCCCAACCTCCTGTCAGGGAGTTGGACAGAGTGAGAAGGTCCCCCTGAGCCTCCTTTTCTCCAGGCTAAGCCCCCCAGCTGCTCCTCACAGGACCCATGCTCATGTACTGCAGATTGTAGCAGAGTGAAAACAGGAAGGATTGCACAGAGACTTTCTCAGTGTTCCTCTGTTATGCTGTCCTTCCTTCTGTGAAACTAAAATCTCACTGGAACAACCTTTATGGATATAAACTGAGGAGAAACTACACCAACGCCACATACCACTTTTCAAAAGGCCACAGGCATTGCCTCCTGAAATGGTAAAACTGTCAGAATGCACAGCAGCAGGTGCTGCCGATCTAGGGCTAACCTTTACTGACAGCACAATTTCTGTGGAAATTGGGGGGGCAAATTCTCCACTTCACTACAAATCATGAGGCACAGAGCAGAAGAAAGCAAAATGTACTACAGGAAACTCTATGTCAGTGTTGTCTTTCCAGTGAAGCAATTAAGCAACAGATATTTTTTTCTTCACATTAAAAACAGGGTCAGAAAAGAGGGGAGTAACCGAAGGGACTCAAATCTAGCTTCCAAATCCAAAGCCGGATGTTAAAGGAGAAGCATGAGCAGGACACAGGAACACTGCATCAATCAACAGACACTGAAATGCCTAAAGTAAGGCATGCAAAGAAGAGATTTGCTGATGGGGAAAAACATCTCAGCAGGCAGGGAAACACCCTCCAGTGTAAATATTCTCACTGGGAACACCTGACATGCTTGTCTCAACTAAGCACAAAATGTGATTTGTGACAGTATTTAACATATTCCAAGCGTTCTGACTTCACATTACTACAAGAATTTTCTTTCAGAGCCTTCAGAAACTTTTACCTTAAAGTAAAACTGGCATTTAAAACACAAGCTTTTAGACTGGTATAAACAAACACGGGATTTAGGTTCGAACTTGCAACACTTAAAACCCAGGTGCCTGCCTTTGAGTCGGGTTACAGCTAATGGTGATTTCTCCACTGCTGGAGTACAACCACAGTGCTGGGCTGAACACCTCTGCTCCAACGAGCCAGCTGTCCCATGCCAGGGAAGCTGGGAGCACCTGGTGCCAACGGGGACACCTGAGGTCAAACACCTGCCCTGGGTTCCAGGATGCTCTGGGCAAGTGGGGGTAAAACAGCTCCAACAGCACCCAATTTGCAAGGCTGCCAGTGGGTGAGAAAGGAGGGGATCACACTGCTTTTGGTGTTGAAGGATGCTGAAAACCAGCCCAACTCATCAATCCCCAAGTTAAACATCCCGAAGAAGAACAAAGCACCTGACAAGGTACCCTGTAAAGGACCAAACAAGTGATACTCCTGGTAACTTATCTGAAGCTGCTGAGCTGACACAGCTGGTCTGGGTACATCTGACTGACAGTCCATCAGTGCACACTATAAAAGCCCAGTCCCACTTTTTAATGGCAGGGGCTTCTAACACACCAGTTCTTGCAGTGCATGTGGAGGTTCCTCTCTGCCCTCATGGTACCTCCTCAAGGCTGAGTGAAAGAGATTTGCCCACCATTGTTGGTATGGGTGAGTAACATCCATCTCTGCTTAAGAATTGGGTTTGCTCACTTTAATAACTGCTTCAATAAACAGTGCACTAGAAAAGTAGTGATAGCTACCTATACTGTGAGTAAGTAATTCTGATTGCAGTCTTTTAGTCTAATCATTACCATAATCAATTGAAATAAATCATTTGTTCATGTCCCTGCATTTGGTTTGCCATCCTTAATCCTGTGGGACAAAGTCATATAAAGGTTCAGTCACACCTGTACAATCCTTTAGACAGAAACTGCTGACTAAACCTGGGCCTAAGACTGGATCCAGCCTTACCCAGGCTCCTTTCTGAGGAGGAGTTCAGGAAGCAAGGGGGTCCTTTCTGCAGGAGGGTCTAACCCTAACCCTGCATCTCCACTTTGCTCTACAGCTACCCATTTCCCATGCATGCTTAGCTATAGGGAGACCAAAAAACCAGATTTTCTCATTTCCAGGGTTTTGCCATGTCCTCTCCCTTATCCTCAAACTAATCTTGGGCTTGAGTGTCCAGGGAAATGCTCTTTCAAACCATTACATCCCACCACCTTTACAGGCTCAACCCCAGCCTCTGCCTTTGCATGAGTTGTGCTCAGCTCCTGACAATTCACACAGAGGACAGTCTCTGTTAGTGTGCTCACCTGAGGCCTTACAGATGAGCACCTCATTGGGAAATCTGAATTTTACAAATTTATCATACTCACTGGTCTTCTTATTTCACATTCACTACTCTAGATCCTGCTGGTAAGAATCTGGAGGATGGAGGTACTTCCTCAAGCCTTCTGCTGTTCTCAATCACACTACACTAATAAAGGGAGAGCAGAGAAACCAGACATTGACACCAAATCAAGAGCAGTCCTCTCTTCCTTGCTACGTTGTCACATTTTCGCTTTGGACCACCATGTGCTCAGAGGTATCTGCAGTGGATTCCTAAAAGATCTATTGACTTCTTCATGACACGCAGCTAATTTCACAGCCCTTGATACCTGAAAAGGTAAGTAAAAGTTAACTCTGCAGCAACACCTTCACAGCGTGCTGCTGTAAAACAGCTGAAAATACATGCTTCAGGTAAAAACTCTCCTCTGAACCTCCCAAACTCAAAATACACAGAAATTCTGTTACTCACACTATTTTAGAGAAAATACAGAAATGAGGGGAGCCTAACAGCAGTGAGTCATAATGCTAATATCAAAGGTCTTAGTATCACTCTCACTGCTTTTTATGCAGACAGCAGTATGGAGCAGGTGAGTCACTATGTATGACCCACAATGGTGTCCACATGAAACTGGTATCAAAATTTATCTCAGGAAAACAAGAGTCTCCTTCAACTACCCAAAAAAACCTGACAAGTGTCTGCAGTTCAAAGAGCTGCTCTTGCCAAGATTATTTGGTAGGCACTTTGTTTATCACAAGCTTTTCCGTGCCACTGATGGCACAGGAGAGAAGGTGTCACTGTGGGAGACTATCCCAGGAAGCACATTGCCTCCTGACATGCATGAGGCATGGCTTTGAGCCCTGTTTCTCTTCATTTTCTTAAGAGATTAATTGAATCTCTATGACCATTCCATGTTCTTAATAAGCCAGAGTGTAAACAGGCAGCAACATCTTTATGTGGAGTCAGAGCTCCAAGTGACTTCAGCAGCCCACACTATAAATCAGCAAGTGCAAGAAGTCCATGGTCTTTGACAGCAGCCCTTCTCACAAACACCTTCTTAGATCTGCAACCTAGAGACAAGAACAAGTGTTTCCCCTTAAGCTGCACCCAGACAGACAACCACACAGCTCTGGCTTGTCCCAGCTTTTCTGGCACTGCCTGGATTTGCTGCACATCTGTGAGCCTGCTTTGAGAGGTTACATGATGCAACACCCTGGGCCCTTGTTTCTTACCACTTTCCCTCAGGTATTTTACCCAAGTGCCACACAGACACCACCCATCAAAGCAGTCACTGTGATTCACATCACTTGGGTTAAGAACTGGTGAGGAGAAACTGACTTACAAACTTCCAGTTGGATCTCCCACTCTGAAAAAAGCAGAAAACAAGGCCAATGGATGGGCCTAAAGATCATCAGAAAAATATTTTGCCTTCTTTAAAGTAGAAGAGCACCAATGACTGCCCTCATAACAACTCAGCCTAGAAAGTTCTTCTCGATTCCTACCAGAGAAACCAGGTGAAAAGGAATTTTGCTCTTCTCATCAAGACATTAGCCGTAACTGGAATGTTTCATGAGAAGTTATTATTTGAAACCAAAAATATGGGCAGAAAAACACATCAAAAGGAGAATGACAAAAACCAACCTCAGGAAGTACCACGGACCAAGGTCAGGATATATTTACAACAAAGGCACGTGTATTCATGTTACTCTGGTCACAGAAAGCACCCTAACACCATCCTGCAGAGCCACCAAGCACTGACACACCAGGATAATCCTGTTTGAATGCTTCCAACCCAAATGGGATGACACTCGTGGCTCTTCAGGGTTTCTCACCATTTTTCTTGGCTGTTCCTACCAGCTGGGCAGGACACAGCAGAAAAGCACTGCGAGGCTGAAAACAGCAGCTTGGATTATACAGATAATCCACACAGATGAGGCATTTCAGACACAAGGGGTTTGACAGAAGTGCAGTGCTGCAACCCCGAATTTATCCCCATCTTTGCCAGGCTGTGACTGAGAACCTTTGGGAAAGCTCAGTGGAAATCAGCAGGTCTGAGGCATATGCTGGAGGACTGATTGCTGGACACTCCAGAGCAAGGCATTCTTTCACATGTAAATGAACACGTCAGGGAAATGTCAAAAAAGGAAAAAGACAAAAAAAGAATATGCAAATTTGGGCCTCCTTACCCATCATACAGGCTTTGTTCTGTGTCAAGGGGTTCTATTTACTTCCTTCACTGGCACAAACAAAATTACTCCCATTAGCCCCAAGGAGAGGTGACAGCTAGCTACGAGAGTGAGAGATGGATTCTGTTCTGCATCACACAAAATCAACAAAACAGTCAAATGTGTTCTAGCTCAACAACTGGCTGCATTTTTTCATTTTTCTTTTATATTTGCAATGACAATGTGATAAAAGAATGTAGGGGACCTTCCATGTCAGACAGTTGGGAAAAGTCCCAGGCATGAAACCGGGGAATTTATTTGGTGAATGTTATTGAAAATATTGTAAAAGAAGCTGAAATGTCAATTTTGTAGAATTACCTTTTCACAACTGCCTGTCCTAGCTTCTGAAAGGCCCTACCCATTTATGTTAGGGGGATTTAAACTGAAAGAAAGTGTTTTCCTTCAGTAGAGATGCTAATTACTTGAGATAAGACTAAAGGAACAAAGCCATTACACAACTTTTCTCCTCCATTTCTGATTTGGGATAGGCAGTTCACAAGAATATTTCAAACTTAATACCCTTAATAAATTTTGAATCAGGCCGTGACTTGAGAAAAAAGCTATCTTAAATTTATTTTTTTAATAGGGACACTTTTCACTGTACAAAATAATAAAAATCTAATCTATGCATGGAAAAGGTAGGCAATCTTTGATATCACAGACTGGTTTAGGCTGGAAGGGACCTTCAAGACCATCTCATTCCAACCCCCTGCCATGGTGCCATGGGCAAGGACACCTTCCACTAGACCAGGTTGCTCCAAGCCTCATCCATCCTGACTCTGAACATTTCCAGTGATGGGGCAAGGGTGTATATCATCAGAGGAAGCTACCCAAAGAGAAGCAATGTAATGTATTCATTGTCCTCTTCTGATAATGCTATACTACTTTGGGAGGGCAGGGGGAGGGGGGAAATTGAAACCATTCCTCTGCTATTCCCCAATGATACAAATACGAAACAAAGCTGTCATGACTTTCTGTGGCTGAAATGAGACAGAAGGATTTCCCCTTGCCTATGAAGCCAGCAGGTCTGACACTGACACCAATTGCAGGGGAAGAAGCGGAGCTTTAGCACAGGAATTACAGCCACCCTCACACCACATCTAACAAGACAAGCCCATCAATACCCTACACATTCATTGGGGGTACCAAGGACCCCTCTTTTCTTGTTAGAATCACAGAATGCTTGGGGTTGGAAGAGACCTCAAAGCCCATCTCATTCCACCTCCTGCCATGGGCAGGGACACCTTCCACTAGCCCAGGTTGCTCCAAGCCCCATCCAACCTGGCCTTGGACACTTCCAGGGATCCAGAGGCAGCCACAGCTTCTCTGGGCAACCTGTGCCAGGGCCTCCCCACCCTCACAAGGAACAATTTCTTCCCAGTATCCCATCTAACCCTGCCCTGCTCCAGCTTAAGGCCGTTCCCCCTTGTCACATGCCCTTCTTCAGCAATAAAATCCATAGCAAAGAAACCAATTGCTCAGGGTCTCACCTGGCTATCTTGTCACTGCAGGACATGGTCAGCAGCCTTTCTCCTTGCAACACACCATCCCACGTCTGGATAGTGGTGGTGGAGCGCACGGGGATGGTCCCTTCCCCAGACTCTATTTTTGTTCGCAGCTGGCCTCTGGCTTTGCGGTTGGGATGCCTGTCCCCTTGATCTACAGGACAAAAATCACTTAGAATCAGCTGAGGAACGTTCTCCAAGGGGTTTACACACAGCATTACAGTAAGGAAAATGGATTTGAGGTATCTGCCTGCAGTTCCTCCTTGCTTGCATCACAGTTCCTACTGCTCTCGGCAAATTAGCTGCAGCATCAGCCATCCCTCCCAAATACTGCCATCCAGGACACACTCACAGTCAAAGCAAGCCTTTGCCAAAGGGGCAGAAGGCAACAGGCAGCTCACTCAGCTCTGCTCTGTGTGTTACAGTGCTCAGATGAAGTCAATGAGCAGACTGTGCACGAGGCAGGCAGAGAGTGGCTGCTAAAGGATGGAAACAGGGAAGTGGGATGGTTATTCCTGCAGGAATGCTTGCTGACTCACTGGCATCAGTTAGCATCAGCCTCTTCAAGACCACAGGGTTCATCCCTCTACACTGAACTTCCACCACAGGGGAAGAAGAGGTCAGATTTTTTTGGAAGGGACTTTTGTCTACCACACCTCTATGCTAAAAGGAAAGAAGACACCTAAATCTTAATCGTGGCACTGGCACATGCTCCAAGAAGAAGTGAATCAACCTGGGGTTCAGGGGGACTGCTGCCATACCCTCTTGTGCTGCTTCGTGGGGGGAGAAGATCCGAGCATCACCACAAGGAGATGTGCTGATATAGAGATGGAACTGCACGTTCTCCTTCAGCTTAAACCCGCCTTGCTCCGACCTGATAAAAATGGATTTTTGCTGATCTTCCTTATTGCTGAAACAGAGAAGAAGGCTTGACTCAAAACTGACATTAACATGGAAATAGCCATAAGCTGGGCAGCCTTAATGAGCATTAGAAACAAACACAGGGTGGCTGAAAATGCTATAATATAAATCTAACAGTTATTACAATTAACAAAATTAAAGCAACATCAAGACAAGAAACATCCCCAGATGTCAAGAGCTTTCAGGCACTTCCCAGCAAATGAAACACCAGCACCTTTTAGCCCACTTGACACTACTTTGATTTATATATTTGCAGTTTACAAAATTATTCCCAACTATTCTTCCTGTCCTCCCCTCTCATGGCAGACACCTCACTCAATAAATGTTTTGTTCAAGTCAAAACTGAGGCAAAAGGCCTAAGTTCTAAATTCAACATCCTAATGCCACAGGACAAATGTTTCACATTAAAATAATGAAGACAGGTGCTTCACATGGACACGTTTTCAGCTCTGTGGGATCAGCTCATCTTCCTTTTCCCTCCAGCTTACCTTAGGTAAAGCTCAAGCTGGGTGTACAGGAATTTCAGCAGGCACCGCCGAGCGATAATTTCCGCATGGCAATCATTTAATGCAAGTCCACGGTCACTCATGTATTCACCATTGATGCATTTGGTTCCTGTAGAAACACTTATTACCAGGGCATCTTTCACATCTGTACCTGCAAAACAACATTTCAGGAATTAACATCACAAATAAACAAGGCTCCTTTTTTTTTTCCTGTTGTTGTTTGCTTATTAAAAAAAACAAAACAAACCCAACCAACAACTCTTTTTCTTCTGATCTTTTCTTTAAACCAAAATCTTCACTCAGCCATACCCTCCCTGTACCAGCACAATCTGTGGTTCTTAGGAGCTCTTCATGCTGGAGTACAGACAAGTCAAACATTGAAAACCAGCAAGGAAAAATCGCTGCTTTGGGAAAAGGTATCGAAGCTTGAGATCCAAAACGCTTTTCTTCCTGAGGTTCAGGCAGCCAGCAACTTCCAGCACGTACCTTCTGCCCACCTATGCAGATATTCACAGTGACTTCAGAAACCTAAAGGGCACTGGTTTACTGAAGCAGCAATACATCATGGAAGGGTGTGGAACCAACAACAAGAAAGGCAAGACTAGGGAATGAAGAAATTTAAATGCTTAAGTCGCTGTAAAGATTACCAGCAGTATAATGGTGTTGTTCTTGGCATTAAACCATCCTATATAACAAAAATTAAAAAAATACGTTGGGTGGGTGTTTTCTATACATAGAACTGCCTTCATCTCTCCAAAAACCCCAGCTGCATGAAGGACTCTAAAAGACAGGTCAAAATGTCACCTAGCAAGACACTCAGGGCAAAACAACCCAACAAGTTAAAAAAGTGAACCTGAGCCCAGCTGGTCCCTCCTGCCCACAGGGCTGGAAGGGAAGCAAGAGCTGCAATGCCAGCCTATGCAATGGGGTCATCAAATTCCACAGGTTGCCCAGACAGAGCCATGCAAAGATGCTTTCTAGTCCTCTGTAAAGCCATTTCTTTGGTTAATCCAAAGGTATTCGAATGTTAATTAAGTCTTCATTCTGGGGCACATGCAAACACAGGAATTGCACACACAGAGCTGTAGTTACAATAAAAACTTTCTAAGGATCACAAAATACATTAAACAAAACGGCACCATGTTCCTCACAGCACTTTGTATTTGGGGCTAAAACAGTGTTTGTCCCAGAGGGAATTTTGGCTGCTGCTGAGCAGTGCTTGAGGAGCATCAAGGCTTTCCCAAACCTGCCAATGGCCCCTGTGCTGCAGGTGGGCAAGAGACCAGCAGGGGACACAGCTGGGGCAGCCTTGGGAGAGGCTCCAAATGAACTTCCCAACAAGGGTTCAGGTGGATTGAAGACCAAGATAAACCTCAGTGTGAGGAAAATGCAGCAGCAGCATGGTGGTGGTAGATTAGTTCAGGGCAGAACATCGCTGTTTTGGGATATCTCGTGTCAGCACCCAGAGGACCACGACACCACTACTCACACACGCACACCACGGCCCCTTGCCAAAACGGAAGCTGCTTTCTTCACATGCTTTTACTGAAATGACTGACATAAGGCACTGAGAATAAAATACAGCAAGAATAACAGAGTGCCAAACCTTAAAAACTTGGAGAGAAGCGTAACTCTTACATAATGTGCCCAAACCAAAAATGCCATCCGCATGACTGATGGGGGGAAATGTATTTATTCTCCAAAAGTTTCATGATTAATTCTAAAAGCTACATTTTGTATACCGTGAACTACTCAGTGTCTCAATCAGGCAAGACACTGGTACTCTGTGAAAACAGAAGTATTTGCATGTCTAATTTTCCTGTAAATATCTTTAGCTGAGAGTTAATGACTGTATTTAGTCCACCTTCAAGACGAAACAGTAAAAATAGATTTCAATACTTGTTGACTGAAAGATAGTTTACTCGAATGCAAACAGAGCTCTTGTATTTAAGCAGTTAAAATAATACTTTTTTTTTTTTCACATACCTGTTGTCATGACAATTCCAGCAAGAACTTTTCGGCGTGCGTGCGGAGAAGTGAAATTCTCGGTCAAATCACTGAATTTATCTACAACCAAGCGTGCAACAGCGTCAGCTAAAACCTGTGGGGTCACACAGAAATACACATTAGAAAAACAAACAAACAAACAAGAAAAAAGAAATGACAGGATTGTTAAGTGGGAAAGATTTACGCGTTTAAACGATTGGACAAAACAAACAGAAGGAGTTTTGAATTTTTCCCTTTAAGACTTGACACGGATGCATCGCTCATAGCTCTCTGCCAGAGGAAGCAGAGGTTTGTGTGCTCCACATCTGCTCAAACAGGGTCGGACAGCCCTAAGCCAAGCATCAAAGGACCTAATGCTCATGATCCTGATGAACATCTGAGGCTTAGGAGAATAACTGGAGAGACAGATAAGTCTAAACTCTCATGCTCAAACCTCAAAACGCATCATTTCAGTCACTGCATCTGACCAGAAGATTGAAATAAAAAAATCCAGGCCCCTCAAACCAACCTTTTGTAACAATCCAATTCCTTATCTAGCTATTACATAAATAAGGACGACTTTGTTTTCAATACTGGTTCAACACTTTCTTAGAGTTTTACAAGACATATACAAAGTCAGGAATAGAAAATGTCAGCGTCCAACCCCAAATAAGCTATCTCAGAATTAGGAAGGATTTCTGGTTTTCAACTTCAGGAGAACTTGAACAGTCACATTTGTGGGGGGGTTAACTTCTAAAATTAAGGAAAACTTCCAAATACCAGTCCTGCTTCTGCTGAACGACAATTCAGTTCAACACTGCAGTTCATTCCACCTGCTGTTTTCAAGGCAGCTCCAGCTCTAACAGTCAGAAAAGATAAGACCAAATCCTTCAATTTTCACATGAAAAGAAACTGAACCAAGGCAACCATGTGCTGACAACCAGCAGTGTCTGAGATGTTTGGGGGTACACACCTCGCCCACAGGTTCACAAGCCACAAGGACACAGATGCTGTGTCCTACCTGCCAGCGCCATCCAGATATTGAGTGAGGCCCTGGCACAGGGTGCCCAGAGAAGCTGTGGCTGCCCCTGGATCCCTGGAAGTGCCCAAGGCCAGGCTGAACAGGGCTTGGAGCAACCTGGGCTGGTGGAAGGTGTCCCTGCCCATGGCAGGCACTTGGAATGAAATGATCTTTGAGGTCCCTTCCAACCCAAACTGTTCTGGGATTCTATGATAGAGATGTCTTAGATAGCCAGGAACATCCCATGTGGTGCTAAACACACATGTAAGCAAACACATCGAGGCCAAAAGGATGCTTGTTGATGAGTGTCATCTGCCTGCACAGTGGTTTTGGGCTCTCAGGAATGGAACATCAGCACCATCACCCCCCAGAGAGCCCATGTGGCTGACGGGCAGCAGTAGAGAGACACTGGGCACCCAGCTGAAAGGGCACAAACTCCTGACTACTATCAGTTCTAAACAGGGAGTGTAGGGAGAAAAGGGGAGACAGAGAGGGGAGAAAAGGGAAGGAAGGGGAGAGAAAAAAAGAAAAATAAGAAAGAAGAAAGAAAAAAGGAACGAAAGAAAGAAAAAGGTTGGAGGGCTGCCAGATCCACCAGCTCCCATTTCCTCAACAAAGCTCAGGAGAACCAACAGCCTAGAAATAACAAGGAGATGCTCTCAAGGTCAACTTCCTTCTGGAAAAGCTTTAGCAGCCAAGGGAGGAATAACTAAAGCTCATGTAACTGATTCCAGAGCTTGACAGTTTTTCCCAGAGTGTGACAGGAGACGCTGACCATCACTCAGGTCGCATCTGCACCAGCCTTGGTCCATGTTTTTGCCATCTGGCTCCACAACTTCTGGAGCCAGAAGACTGTTGACATTTTCTTGATGCATCTGAATGGACTGCAACTCAGAAACTTAATATACTTTTCAGGAACACATTTTTTTCTCAGAGGCTACAAACATGTCTGGTCAGGCACTGATTTTCAAACACAGTCTTTTTGTTGCTGGCCCCAGAACTGGGTTGGGGTCCACGCTCTGACAGCACCACAACCATGCACTACATCTGCATTTAACTGTGCTAGTACTTACCTAATACAGAAAGCTGAATGTTAAGGTAAAAACACAAAAACAAATAATTGGGGGGGGGGTGTTTAATCACCATGGTCTTAGAAATGGAAAATAATACACAAAAGGCTTAAATTATTATACTCCCTGCAGCCGCATGGGCACATCACTGCAGGGCCAAGGCACAGAGTTCCCACTCCTCTGTTTTATCCACAGCCTCACTGCATAATTATGGATGCTGCTTCCCAGCTGCAAGTTTTGTGCTCTCATTTCTGTAATCCTTATATTTTCTGCTCTACCTTACACTGTGATGTGCTGGACAGGAGAACACAGCTGGCAGCAGACAAACTACCAGGCAATGGCAAAATCATGCTGAATGACATTGCGATGGAACATCCTAGGGAAACAAGCTCTTCCAAACAGGGATGGAGAACATGTGCTTCAGGTCCCTTCCAACCCAAACTATTCCATGATTCTATGCTTCCCAGAGGCTTCAGACCTGCTATCCAGGGAATAAACAACTTAATTCACCTTCTCCCAAAGGAAAACAAATAAAAGTGGATGTAATGACTGGAGGAGTCTCCCCCAACGCTGGGAACTGAAACTGCCACGTGTTTCTGTGAAGAAACTCACCTTGCCTGCTAATACATCTGACAAAATGCTACCTGAACAGCAGCTGGGCAGGGTGCTGCCACACAGGGGGCATGCATTAGCTTCTTCCAAAAGGATGCTTTTTGTCACAGAATAAGCAAAGCAGAGGAAACTGTGGCCTTGGCAGACAAATGAGAACATAGGGAGTCCCTCTGGGAAGATGGAAGCTGGTGCAGCAGAATGGGATGGGGCTGCAGCCTGGAACTGAGCTGCTGGCAAGGAAACCTAAAAGCTTGGATGAACACGGAGCCAGACACTGGGGAGGGCTCATAAGAAGGGCTAAGCGGAACTCAAGCGAGACTAAATGACCACTGGAGATGCAAACAATCCAGGAGGAACTGGAGGGGAGGTGGGGGGAAAAACCACTGCCAAAACCCAGGCAGATATACTAAAGATTTTTCATTTCTATTTGATAATCAAATTGCGTGACAGCAGCTGGGTGGTGAGGAATAAACACTGTTAAATGCCTACAGATGTGGCCACTAAGATTTTGGTCTTTTATAAGAATACTCACCCAATAAATTAGAAATACTATCCTCCTCTCCAAGGCAGTCCATTACATTGATATAGTTAAGAGCGTGGAAGAGATGGGAATAAGGCAGACAGTGAACCGACCACTGCAGTGCTGGGAACAAAATGATGTCCCTGCTGTCACTATCTCAAAACCAAGGACTTGAAGCTATTTCCACAACAATCCCAGGCCTCAACAGGGTTCTTTCACACCTCATTCTGTTTCTACTGCCTTTCATGTAAGTAAATATTAATCAGAATAGAAACTGAGCTCAAGTCTCACCTTCCCCGTGCCAGGATGGATGAGGCTTGGAGCAGCCTGGGCTAGTGAAAGGTGTCCCTGCCCATGGCAGAGGGGTGGTCCCTTCCAACCCAAGCCATTCTATGATTTTATGACCAATTCACAAATCAGAGCTAACCATGAAAATATTTTCTTTGCTTTGGAGAGGCAAATTTCTCTAACGCAAGTCTGACAACCTCTCCAAGCCCAACTCACTCACTGGCAAGGTGATAAATGCACAAGTGCTGATTTCTTCAGCGGGGCATTCTTCCCCACTGTGAGGCACATGTTGAGTGTCTCACTGACTTTCACTCACTCTCCCAGCACAGAGATGTTCTTCACTGCAGGGAACCTTGCTTCATCCCTCACGAAAAGCCAAGCTGTTGAGCAAGCAGACAAGCTTGGATTAAACCACAGAACAAGCTCCTCAATAACCCCCTGTACAGACAGTACTATTATACCTACACCCACGTCATAACCTGACTGTTGACTGCAGCTGCCCTTCTGTACCATCTGATACCTTGCATGTGCATTTCTGCATTTCACTTCCTTTGGGGTGCCTGCAGCTGCCAGGAAGTCTGCTGGGGTCACAGATGTGCATTTCAGCCATGCCCACGACCACCACTGTCCCAGGGATCATCTCCCCTCTCAACACTGCTCACTCAATCCATTTTTCAACACAGCAGCTTACAGGCAGGTTTGGCACATGCCACTCTGGCAGTCAATTCCACCTTCATCAGCACAACCACACTCTACTTCTGTTATTTCCCTCAAGCATTTGGTCTTGGAATTTTTCCTCCCCTTGCATGTTTCTCATTTCTGCTTTTTCCAGCCCAATCAATGTTTTATTTGGTCCGTGAGTTAGAACAAATCCAATCCTCACTCACATCATTCCTGTACTCTCCAACTTCACCCGCTTTAGGATTATCTCTGAATTTAACACTCTTTTACACAGCAGCCCTGCCTAAAATAAAACAACCCACAGACTTTAAAAAAAAAAAAAGCACAACCCAAAAACACCACAAATGCTTAAATCATTACACACATATCAGATGAAAATCACTAATATGTAACAGACCTGATATAATAACTGAATGGCTGATAAGAACTAAAAGCAAAGCAATACAACACAGTGAAGTGCAGAAAGGATGATGACACCTTGATGACAAGCTGATCAAAAGCACCTGAACAAAAAACTGACTTGAAATCAGCTCTACATGAGGCAGCACCCATGCAGAGTTTTCCCATCTTGGCTCATCTCAGCCTTTCTCACCCCTCTCTACTCCAGTTCCAGTTTTCACCACTTTCCTGATTCAAGAACTAACAGCACACAAATTACTGGCAGTGAACTTTGTTTGGTGTCTGGGGTCAAATCGACTTTTAAAAGCAGAGCAGAGAATGCAGCCTGAAATTACCGAATCTACCGAAGAAGCTTTAACGACACAAAATAGCATGATCCTGGATTTGAAAATGAAGGACACATTCATTAGTAACACAGTAATTATGCAGCATTAAAAAGAAAGCACATAGGAAGTTCTAAAATACGCATGTTGTCCATGCATTTTGAGAAAACAAGAGAAAATAGTCAGAACATCCACTTATACTCTTCAACGCCACATTATCAAATCAGAACAGTATCTTAGAACCTTCAGGAAATCTAAAACAATGTTTTCGAGACAGAAAAGGGCCTTAAAATTCTCATAATAAACAGCAAGTTGAAAAAAAAGTCACAGGAAAATTTGCATTTAGACAGGCATATATCATGAAAGAGACCTAAGAGATGCAGTAGAAAAAGAGCAGTCAAACAATCATTAGTACAGCTTAACAAGCAAGAAAACAAAGGAGAACTTTTCTTCATCAAAAGAAAAAAAAAATACTCCATTCTAGTGACTTGAAATTTCTGCTCTATGCCTGGTATGTTGGATATTTCCCCCAGTTCATTAATTATTTTATTTAAATAATTATTTCTCATCCAGCTTTACTTGCCTAAGTAACTGCCATGTGCATATTAATGGACTTGTTTGCAGCACAACCCTTCAGAGGACAGCTGTTGAACCATACATCTTGGATACGTGCACTTGGAGCGTGTTTAGACCTTGGAAATCAGTGGCAACTGCATCAGCCTCACTTAACCTGACCTTGACTTCCATCACTCAGCTCCGTTCATGCCAACCACTCCTGTTTGCAGTAGGGAACGATTTTCTTCTCTGCTAAGAACTGTTGCATCAAATGTAATTTTACTTAAAGCAGTAATTCTGACTTGAGCTCGAGCTAAGTCTTGCTGCCTGAGACGAGCAAGATGCAATTCAACCTCTCTCAGCACAAACCATAATCCGAGCTGGCACTGCACTGGGCCTGGTGATCTCTTACAGGACATGATCGAGGCTGAAAACATCATCAACAAAGCCTCCCCTCTGTGCAAGAGAGTACAAAGAGCTCATGAAACTGCCAGAAGGCACAAGTGGGTAAATAACCTAATACACACATACATACACATATATACACACACAGCTCTACAGAAGCAGAGTAACAGCAGAAATGCTGTCCAAGATGACTCCATACGCACGACTTGGCTCCTCTTGCTCATCACCCAAAGCCACCAACACCACCCAAAGGGTTTCTCACCTGTGGCAAGTGCAACTGGAGCCCCTCGCTGGGAATGGGCTGGCGGGATGGGGTCTGGTCCAGCTGCATGTTAAACAGGGATGCCAGGGCCGACTGAGCCGCCCGAGCTTTTGCCAGCTTCTTATTCCTGCCCGAGCCTTCAAACATCTCACCATCCACTGCCACAGCCATGACAAAGTTCTTGGCGTGGCTCTCTCCGCTCTCCGAGAGAAACTCATACTTCAGCCCTGGCCGTAGCTCGTTGAGGATCATGACAGGGTTCTTCCCACTGGCAGCGTGGTAGGGGGATGGCGGGGGGATAGGCGACTGGGACAGGCTGGTGGCCACAGCAGACGAGGGCAAACCGTAGTCCCCACTGGAGCTAAAGGACCCATCCCCGTTGGACCCGAGGTAAAAGGACGCATCGGAAGGGACCGGCGTTTCGAACCCGTTGAAAAGGGTGTCGGGAAAGTCCGCTTGGTCGGATGTGAAGTCCGTGTTGACCGACAGAGTCCTTCCCATTGCCAGGTGGGCCTCCGAGGCATTCGGGAACTGGACGAAGGAGCGCAGAGCCTTCTCGGCAGCGTGAAGCTTGGCCTTCTTTTTGGTCGGGCCAGAGCCCTCGAACACCTGCCCGTTGACTTCAACTGCCATGACAAACATGGGGGCGTGGACTGGCCCCGTCTGGGAGAGGAGTTTGTACTGCAGCCCAGGTTTAATCTCATTCAGCTGCATCAGGGCGTTCTTGGGCAGAACAGGGCCAGGTGTCTTCTTCCTCTTCTTGGGGCGAAATTTGGAATGGCTGTTGTTGCCCTCCTCCAAAGGTCTCTTCCTGCTGCCGCCGCCTCCGCCATTGGAGAGCTGTGTCCCCTCCCCGGGCCCTGTCCCACCGCTGTCCTTGGGGGGGACGTTGTCCACATTGCGGTTTTCTTTAATGTCGGTGCTGCTGGAACCTGCGGTGCCCAGAAAGAGTAACTTACAATGCCTTCGGTGCAGGATCTTGTAAATGCAAAATTTATAGATTCCTTTATCTCGCTTTGTAACTGGTTAAGTGATGCGTGCTCACAGGTTAAACAGCTTTGCAACGCAACCGTAGATGATAAAAATAATAATAAGAAGAATGTAATACAATCTCCCAATAATTCAAGACAAAACATCCTCAGTGATCTTCAAACGACACACTTGATACAGTCATACAGCAAACAGCTTCTGGTTTTTTCATTTAAATTATGCTGGAACAAAATGTGTACTTTTAAGTTACATTTAGCCTGACAAATGCTTTGAATCAGAAATATAAGCTATATTAGCACATGCCCACAAAACAAACAACTACCGTTAGAAGAATAAAAACGGATGCTTAAGACCAGAACTCAGAGACAGGTATTTAATTCTATTTAATTCTTATTTTAGTCAGGTTACTTTTTTTTCCTCAGTGATTTTTAGTTGCTCAAATTGAAGAATTACATAAATAAAACCTGAGCAATGAAAAGTGAAGCTGCTCTTTGGTAGGTACCATGACTGAAGACTGTTTGAATACTTTTGTTTCTCTTTAGCTATTCCCTATTTTCTGAATTCAATTCTTTTTTTATGCCTTTCCTAAACATGCATTTCATCTCATCTCATCCCAACTTGCTCAGGAACTACAGCTCTCCACTCTGCCAGCATAACCACAAGACTACTTTATATATTTCCTGACAGCCTTCTCTTAGAAAAAAAAATCTTATATTTGTAATTGACAAGCATAATTCCTTGCCAAGAAAACTGCTGTCACGGAGTTACAACCCCCAAAACCATTAGAAAGATCCTCTCTTAAGGCTCTGCAGAACAGAAGTGGGACAAAAAAACCCTGCACATTCACAATGATGATATTTCAGTGGGGAGAGGGGAAGTCAATGTAATATTAATATAATGATTTATTGTCAAAAGTAGAAAGTAAGGGAAATGCGATGTCAGAGCTATATTTAAGGAATTAAATTTGTTGTATCTTCAAAGACCTCATTTTTACCCTGCTAAAGAAACCAAAGAAACTGATTATTTATGCCTTCTATAGGCATCTGTGAATAAAAAGGCAAATTTAGTACGTCAAGTATTTCTAACTCTTCTGTTCCAAAACTTCAAAATACCTCTATTACATCTACACTGATCCCAGGTGATAAATACTAAGTGAAATGAGAGCAAACCAAGGTGGAAGGGCTCTCTCAGAGTGACAGACTCCAGCCACACTGTCAGCCTTCCCTAAGAATCCCCTACCACGCACACATCACTTCGCCCACATTACAAAGCTGATGGAATGGTTACTAAATTTTCATTTATAACATCCTCCAGCAAAAGCTCGATAGGTTACTCCTTTCGGTGCTCGAAGAAAAAGAAAAAGGAGAAGAAGAAAAAAAAAAAAGATGAAAGGAAAAAGCCAAAATAGGAACACATTTTGTTAAATCACAGTAGCACAACAGAGAATTGTACAGTACTGAACATGCAATTAATTCAAGTAAATTCAGTGAAGAATAGAAACACTGAGTTTTCTGAAGCCTTTCATTGCTAGAAATCTGCTAAATTTAATCAAGTATCTCTTGTTCAGCTACAAGCATATTGCCTGCAGAATGTGGGCTATAGGGCCAAAGTTGTCAATGCACATTGTTCATGCAATATATTCCTCATATAAATATGTATTTATGGTGGGGGAATCTAAGGACAGTAGAGGGAATTTCTAAATCTTTCCTTACACTGAGTTTCTTACCTAAAGCTGTAATCTCCAAAAACTACATCTCATCTAAAACATCATTTCTGGAACGTTGCCCTTACTGGTGGCACCAGGAATTTCTCAGCAACCAACATGATTTTTAGGCTGAACACAAATCAATGAGTTAATGCTAATTAATGGTCTCTGGGTTTATATTTTTTTTATATGAAGACAACCACCAGTGCCTGTGGAAACCACAGAAGGAGAACAGGATTTGAACAGACTCCAGCTGAACATTAAAAGAAGAATTTTTGCCTGTGAGCACGGCAGCTGAAGGAACTCCTTAATCCATCTCCCAAGCCAGGCAGGAGGAAGGATGCCCTGACAGAGCGAGGAAGGGACTTGTAGGGAGCAGAAGTAAAATTGCAGGCTTACCTTGTCCCATTAAGAGAGAGGGGAAGAAAACTACTCCTTGCCTGAGAACTACTGGGCTTGTTAGCTCTGGAGAACCTGTGGGGTGGAAGAAACTAGGAGAGAAAGCAAGAGGGGAGCTGGCACCACGAGTCAAACCTGGGAGCAGCACAGCAGGCAAGTGTCTACATTGTGGAGCTGATCCAAATCCAGGCAGGTGAAGGAAAGGAAAAACTGCCTGTGCAAACCCAAAGGATCTGTGTTTGTTTCAACCCACAGAGTCACCTGACTGCAAGAGAAAGGAACTCCTTCTCAGACTGAGGGTGAAGGTGTGCTTGCCATCCTCCTCCTTAGCCTGTCCTGCCCGCAATGGTGAGGTCCTCTAATTACCTTAGGGCTTGAGAAGATCTGACAGATTAGTCAAAATGTGGCCTGTTCCAGTCAGAGAAGTCATCTCTAATGGCTTTTCATCCTATCCAGACACCAATAACTCCTCCAGCCCAGCCTCTCCCTGCTGCTCAGAAATACTCCTCCCTTTTCCAGGCACCTCACCTTGCTAGAGAAGTTAAGAATGGCCCTCCTGGCTCATCCTCACCTTGCCCAGCTCCCCATCTGCGACAGGGCCACCACATGTCACCAGCAGGAGAGGGAATCATTCCAGGACATACCAAGGACCCAGCCTTGAAGCTCTGGGCTGTCCCAGACAGCATGGCACAGAGCCACCCGTGCTTTTTTTGCCCCTCCAAAATGTCTAATTGCTTTGACAGACCCAATAAACCTTTGGTATCCACGATTTCCTGGGCAAGGCTCTTTACAACTTCATCAGACATTGCATGAAAGCATCTCCCATTCCTTGCTTTGAACCTCCACTTGCTCGTCTTAATGCATCTATTGGGTATTGGGTTTTATTTGCTATTTTGTTCAATTCTAATATTAAACACCCCATGCTGTGCATGACTTTACAGAGATCTCTAGCATTTCAACCTTCTTACCCTCCTCTACACTGCAAGCTATCCCTTGTCCTGAGGTCATGCCAGATGTGAATCACTACTCCCTGAATGTTCTAGAAACAATTTAGATCATTGGGAAGTCCATCAGTCTGATTTGGTGACTGCTGTTAAGTTTTGTGCTGCCAGCATCACAGCTAAAATAAGGCAGGAAAATGAGAACTGTAAATGCTAAAACGCTGTTAGAAAGAATAAAACACAGGAGAGAGCTGGCAGGAGTAAAAGAAAATAACATCTGAATTATAGAACATCTCTCTACATTCAGTAGCAGATGCTCTTCATTACTCTTTTTCCTTTTTGAGTAAACTTTGGTGGGGCTTGACAAGTGACCATCTGTTAACATTGTATGTCTTGCCTCAGGAAGGTTGCACGGTCTTGGTGGATCTTCTAACAGACCCAGAAAAATCAAGCGGCTTAAAATCAGCCTAACCCTAGATTTTCAGTGTACTTTCACACCTCTGCATTTTCCAGTCTTAAAACAAGTTTTCAGGGAATGAGTGCTTTGGAGAGCCCTTTGAGGACCATCACATCTGCTGTGTATTTACTGCTTTAAAGCAGCATTAATAGACTTGATGGCTGAGATCCTGACTTCTTCAACATTTACACAACCCGTGATTTAAAAGTTGGATGTTCTTCACGAGACTGGCGTATTTTCTAGTTGCTAAAATTATTTGGCAGCTTTGACTGGAGATCTGAGTGATGTTTGTGGAAGGTGCCTTAGTAAAAATCACAGCTGACAGTGTCACACTCCAACAACTTCAGCGGAAGGAAAGTCCTGTGCCCCAGATCTTGCCTGAGCTTACAAACCCAAGGACACTCAAAGCAGGAAAAAGGCACAGGAAATTTCCATGCCAGTAAGGAAAGAAATCTTGTCAAATGCGCTGGTTTATTTTTGGGTTTATTCCCCATAATTAAAAAGTGTCTCCAATTAAGATGCTTTATCCATTGGGGAGCTTCCATTACCTGCGTGCTGAGAGATGACACTCTCCCTGCTCTGTCTGATCTGGAGCACAATTAATTAAATTTAGATGACTCTTAGCTGAACCAAAAAATGGTTCTAGCTACCCTTTACACTGCTTCTCTCATTTGGTGGCCCAGGCAAATTCTAAATAAATCATTTTTTCTTTTCATTAAAAAAACTGCATGCTCTCTTCTGAGCATCTTTTAGAAAAAAGGAGCAAAATTACCCAAGAGAAAGGTCAGGACAGCCACATGCTGGTGTCCCAAGTGTTCAGAATCCTGCAGACGTACCAGCCATGCAAAGCAACAGAAAACAAATCAAAACTTTCTAAATAACCATATCTTTCCCCAGATCTCTTGTAACGTCTTCTCTAGGACCAATGGGTAAACGAGGAAGGCTTTAAAAGCTGAAGCCTGAAACACTGTGTTTTCTCAGGGGTATTAATTTGGAATCATCACTGTCTTACATTTCAGCTGAACTTAAACTATTTTAATTCTGCTTTCTGCAGAGCAATTCCAGTTATGCAATCACAGGACACAAAGACTGCATATGCCCACCTTCCTTTCCTGTAAGAAACTTCCCCCAAATGGAGTGACATAAAACAATAAAAAAGGCAACTTCTCACATGCCACTTCACAATTTTAAGAGATATAAGGAGATAAAAAGTATAAAAAGCACATATCTTCCCATATTGATGCACTAAGACAGAAAAAAACCCAGAAGCAGACAAAACTGTAGCTTTGCTTAGGGACACAGAAGGCCCCTGTAAAGAGATGATACTTCTCCAGCTCAGAAAGGCATCTTTTGTTTCTGCTCAGCTATAATCTTTATGGAGAAGAGGAATGTTTTATGAAAAAAATTAACACTTAATTCACTTCTGTGAATTAAACACTTAAACTTTACTTTTTCTAAGTCCTCCTCGGGGAGACCACTTTTAGAAATAGCTAAAGCTTCCATTTGAAGTCAATCTTTTTATACCAAGGAAAAGAAAGTGTTAGCAAGCATATTCCAGTAGAGTTCACTGTTTCACTCTAAGGAAAAAAGATGCAGTCTAGTTCAGATAATATTTTTTGCTTTGTTTTGGGGTTGGTTTTTTTTGGGCGGGAGGATGTTTGGCCTTTGTTTGATCTATCTTCTTAATTTCCCACTAAATTTTTTCTGTCACTCCTCCAAACCAAATTGTAACTCCTCTGCTCCTGCGTTGCTGGGTTTGTCACCTTTAGCCACTGTCAGAGGAAAAATGAGCACATTTGTTATTATATCACACAATCATTTACAGGCAGGCACAGCACAGCAGCAACACAACAATTCTCTGATTCACAAAAGAGAGCTGAAAGGCAAATGACAGTAAAAATATCTTGTAATGTTTTAGTGAGAATACTTTTCTCCCAGGTTCTCTGACCTTCACTGCAGCCCAGGGTTAGCAGGCTCACAGCACTTTGCTGCATCAAGATGATCATTTTTTGACTATTTTTATGTTTTAAAGGCACTTTAATATTTCAGTAGCTCAGGGTTGGGACAATTGGCATCTAAGGAGAATAATCAGCTCCTCCAGCTAATCCTTTGCCTTTTCCTTTCTCCATTTCTGCATTCCCTCCTTTATTTTACACTCTCCAACTCCATCCCCTTCATCTCACCCCTCACTTCTGACTGGAACTTAACCCTTAGCACGACACTACTGGTACCTCCCTTCTTTACTGCTGGTTCAGAACAGGGAAATATTTTGTTTGACTAGTCAGTTGTAAGAAAAATGTAAGGTGTGAGGTATAATACAGAAGGTATAATTAGATCAGCATATTTAAAACACTTTCAATGCAAAAAAAGCTCCAATTCACTCTTCTATACTGTATTTTAAAGAACTGTCATTTCTGCATCCAAAGTTCCTTCACGGTCGTCCTTGTGCTTGGGAGGAAAGGTCACTTTCAGAAACTACTACAGAGTTTATTACTACATAAAGAAACACATCTTACTCATGTTTTCTTCATCATCTACATCCATTGTGAAATATTTTTGCAGGTTTCTTGGCTGGCGGAGACTGCTTCTGTCTGGAAAACAGGGAGAGGGATATTTAAGCTTTAAGGTAGCAGCTTACAAGGTAAAGCAGTAAAAGTCCTTTAAAAGCAGCAGCCTGGGCCCCGCTTTGCCCTGGGCTGTTTGGTTAAACACTGACCCAAGACCCCTCCTAAACCTGAGATGATCATCAATGACTGAAGGATGCAGCCCCACATCAGGCCACAGTGAGGAGTGTAACTGCCACACGTGGACTTTCCCATTAACAGAAACACCAGGTGATATTACAGAAAGGTTACCTGGATTGGGGGAAATAGATTTCATTAACCACAGGGACTTTCACTTCAAGAGGGACCCATCTAAAGGTGGCTATAGACACCTGGCTCTGAAATATGTTAATACCCAGCACTTGGTTTGAAAGAAGACAACACTTGTATCCCAATCAAAAGCAGTCATTTAAGATTGATGGGTTTTATGGTTTGTTTTGGGAGTCTTTTTGTATTATTCTAGATCAGTTTTTCCTGAAAACTAATCAAGTACGTCATATCTGTTGCTTTCTAGGTAATTGTTCCAATCCCATAATGCCACAAGTGACCCCAGAGCCACCCAGGGAGTTACACTTTTAACAGAAGATCCCTTAATGCAGCGAGGAAATAGCGGAGCAGTAATGGGCTTCCCATTCTTACACTGGACTGGATCAAGCCATGGAAACTGGTCTTGTACATGTCAATCTGTTGAATTTTGTGCACCTGCCTCGCTGCTTTCCTGAAGCATCAACTAAGCATTGTGCTTTCTACCTTCTGCATGGCAATTCTTTTGGTTGTTATCATAATGCATTCATTTTCTGCTGATTTCTTCCTACAATTAAATGTTTGGGAAGGACCTGAAGAGAGTAAAGCCCAGAATAAACCCAAAATCGTTCTGAGATAATCCAGTTTCATGTAACATCTGCAAACTTTCCTTCCTTTTGGTGACAACAGGAGCAAATTAAGATTCAAGCCCTACTTCTAAGTGCATCCTTGATGCTACTCCAAAACTGTTACAGAGAGGCTGGGAAGAAGAGAGGGCTGGTGATGTCTTTTCTGCCAGGAATGGCAAACCCTTGTGAAACCACGGGCTGGGGTGGCAGCTGGAAGGGACAGGGACACACTGGGTTCACAATGGCACAATTCACAGCACTAAAGGATTTGCCCTAGTATGTCACATTTTACCATTCCCTCAGTGAGGACACAAATCTGTGTCTCTCCTCCAGCTGCCAATGTTATTCCATGTTATTTAAGTTATTCCAATGCTTTGAGACTTCTTGCAGTGCCAGCACTGGGGGAAATCAAACAACAAATTCATCAAGAAGAGGAACCATATAAAGAAAACATTATTCAGACACTGCTTAAAGCTTAAGTATTTATTAAGAGAAGACTTTATGTCTCTTGCTAATTTTTTCCTTATAAAAACACCCACTTAGGTACAGTTAGCAGCACTCAGCACCTCCCTCCAGCCCCCAGGGCTGCACCAGCAGATCACTCCGGTATAGAATCAAAAGAGTCGTGGAATCATCCAGGCTGGAAAAGGCCTTCAAATATCAAGTCCAACCTTCAAGTGAGTATCAGCACACCCACTGAACCATACCATGAAATGCCATGTTCTACTCATTTCTTGAGCACTACCAGGGATGGTGACTCCCCTGCTTCCCAGGCAGCCTGTGAAGGCCCCACCTTTCCATGCTTTTGGTCCTTTAGGTGTTGAAGTTGCAGGTACCAAAACTCCCCCTGCGTGGAGCACAAAGTATTTGTCTCTATGACTCCTCTACTCCAGGCACTCCAGTTGCTACAAGACGACTGTGTATGTTTTACAAAAGGAACTGATTGCGATTACCAGTTTCTAACAACCATCCACTCAAGTCCAAAGTACTCTGAAAAGAATGAATGAGACACTCAAACAATACAAATGTTGTGGATGCCCCGACCCTGGCAGTGCTCAAGGAGAGCTTTTCCACACAAAAGGACTCTGAGCCCAGGCTGCTCGCTACAGAAGAAGTAGCCTCTTGCCAAGGCAGGATTGATTACTTCTGAAAATCATTAATGATTCAGTTAGCATTCCTGTGAAGAAGGAACAGCATTCCTGACTTCGACCTTCCAAACTTTCACTAAAGCAGCAAAACTGCATTAATAAACACAACTGCTGCCTGAAAATAATCCATTTAGTGACAGGCATCCAGAAAGCTCTCAGGTCCTACAGACACAAAGGCTCCTCCCTGAGACTGGGTGGTGGGCAGTGGCATCTGAGCAAGGACAGCTTCGAAAGGGACTTCACTGAAGCTGTGCATTTGCCTTGGACAACAGGTATGATAAACCCTCACGTTTTGTTCCTAAAATCCTGCTCTGGGATAAGGGACACAACTACAGTACCGTTCTCTGAGAGCACTGGAAAAACTTCTATTTTAGAAAAAAAAATGTAAGAGTAAAGGAAAAAGCTTAATTGCTGCTCAGAGAGTAACAGAACTTTCAGAAATAACAATAAAGAAAAACTGACATAAATATTAGCTGATTTGGGGCAGTGCATTTACAGCACATTCTCAGTGGAGGAAGCCCCTCCGTGGCTGCAGGAACTGTTTTCACTCAGGTACAATGCTAAAATAAACTGAGGTTTGGACTACACTATGCTGGTGTAGTATGGGGGTTTTTTTTGCTTACAACATGGAACAACAAACCTCCATCCGGCTGTTACCTAAATTCACTTGCCAAAGTCAAGGGGTTCTGCACAGCAGCACACCCTGCAATATTCAGACTACAAATCCCCTTCTTTTCCTAGACACATTACAAGCCAGCCACATCAAACAGGAAAACAACACCTAAATGTGTATCAATTTAAGTGGACAGAGGAAAAACTACATTTTTAATCCTTCCTGCTTTTGAAGTCTTTAATTCCTGCAGAGTATTTCCAAAGACAGGAAGAACATCAAGAGTACTTAAAAATGCACCAGCTAACACAACAGTATTTGCCTTTATTTCCCTAAGAGAGTGCTTGAAAGATTTTAAAGTAAATGCTGGCAATAGCAAGTACACACCACTTGAGGACACAGAGATAACCTGCATTTCTTTTGTTTGAATATTCTAGATATTCACTGCATACAAAAAAGAGTTGTGAAAGACGTTAAGAGCTAGCTTGGTTCATCCTCCACTCTGAGGGGAAACCTAAATTTATCTTGAAAGGGAAATTTAGCAACTAACAATGTTTTACGTTCAGAGATGGCATATATGCAAAAACACCCATAACCTGAGACACAGAACTATTAAAAGACAGTACAAGCCAGAAAGCTGCAGTTTTAGAGAAGCTTCATATTTGTTAAAAAAGTCATCTCCTTCCAAACTTTGAAAGCCAAGTGAAACAAAACGTTGGGAAGCACTGAACGATCTTATTCTGAACATTTCTGACAATTTGGACTTCTTACAAATCCGAAATGCAATCAATGAAGCTTCAAACTCACCCGAAAACTACATTTACAGCATTCCCACCATCCCTGCCCCGATTCCTTCCCAGCTGTGCAGCAATTAAAACAATACCTTTCCTCTCGGATCGTTTGGTCCTTCTCCGTTTCCAGCGCTGTGGGGCTGGGCTACAGAGGGTGCCCATTCTGGGAGCCATGGCTTGAGGGAATGCCATGCGCCCACCTGCTGCCCACCAGCCCCCTCCCCAGGCAGCAGCAATGTATTCCCAGAAGGACGGTTATCCCTGTGATCTTTCCCCAGCTCCTGGAATGCTGGAGTGCACCGATGCACAGCCCGGTGAACAAGGAGGAACGAAGGATGCAGCTCACCCCTACCCACTGCAAGAGGCACCTGTGACAACTAACCCTTCCCCGAGGAGAAGGAGCAAGGAAGGACTGCTCTCTCCGAAGGACTGTATCAAAGACATCCTCACTGCTGGGCGTGGAAAGGCACAAGTCATTTTGTTTAGTTGCTAAAAAAAGGTGGGCAGCTCTTCATCCTTACAGCTCAGAAACAAGGAGATACATAAGCAAGGAGATTTTTATATGCCCGAGTAAAACCAAGATGCCTTAGGCATCCTTTATAACTGTTTCTCATGTTCACATTAGGCACACTGCCTCAAAAAGGCACAGAATATATTTGGGAATAGCAGGAAGGCATAAATACGCCAGTCCTAAATATGTTTTAGTCGCAGATTTTCCATACTAGGGTTTGCATGCCAGATATGACCAAGACACTTCCCAAAGTCAGCATTAACTGGGGCATTTTTCAGCCTTTTCATAAACTAAAAAGCAACATGTAACATTATGGGATAATGTGGTATTATCCTACGGGATGAGGTGATATTATCCTGTTTCCCCAATCTGAGCAACCACGCAAACATATGTTCATCCTATGGATCCCACAGTTCATCAGCACAGGCTGGGGGCTGCAGCAATCCTTTAACCCTGCCTTCACATTAAACCTCACAGGACAGAAAAGCAGCTCCAGCAGGGAATGCTTGCAGGTAGATACTCCCCAGGTTTCTTCAGTGTGTTACCAGAGCCATGAGGTTGCTCTGACCAGTCACCTCCAGCTGCTCTCAGACCTTTATTTCTCAGCACATCAGGCCTTGGCTCTTTGGAACACAGAACTTACATGCACCATCATATTTTGGTAACTATTCAGGCTGGCCTTTTTTGGAAAACACTGCCACTGGCATCTTAAATAAGCAGTATTTCACTAACCAAACCCAACATGCTTGAGGTCACCACCTGACATGCTAACAAGGAACTCCACCTTATGGCACTCGCTCTCCAGATCCCAGGTACCACCTTTTTCATCTCCAGTCTGTGATGGAAGGCAGTGATTGAGCCAAGTCGTTGACTGAAGTTATTTTTGTGTGAAGCCAAAGCACTACAGGCTTCAAACTTCCCCACTTCAGAGAACATGCAGTTCTACCTCAGTATGCATGTTAATGGACATTACTCCTCTGAGGATGAGGAAAGAGCAATGGAGTCATTTGAGCTCAGAAGACACAATTTAAAAAGAAGGACTTGCCATGGAGGAACAAGCCATCAATGCCATAGCCACACTGCCATGTGTTCATCACCAAAAAGCCCAGAAGGAAATGAGTCCCATCTAAAAGCAACTCACCAAGCCAGTGCCGTGCCTAATTTGGTGTGCTGTCCTGAACACTAATTAGCAGTTTCAGGCCAAGTCTCACATTTCAATCTACAATAAGCTGTGTCTGACAGAGCAAGGACATGGAGGGTGAGGTCTCTACATCACACAGCTTTGAAGGAACAGCAACACTGATACACAAAGAGAAAAAAAACACCCCTTAGGAGGATGAGAATTCATTTTGCTCCTCCGAGAAAACAGCACACTTTGTAAAATGCAAAAAGCAGCCTGTGAAACCACTGAGCTCTTTACCATAATTCTTCCAGCCACTCCAACTTTCACCACCTTGTTTTCACCACAGCCCAGAAAGATGCACACAGCAATGTGTATTTCTCTTTCATTTTCAGGGAAGAATTGCTGCACTAGCTATTTGAAGTTTAAAAGTGATTTTGATTTTAACAATTAATTTATCTGCCCTAACCTGTCAGAGATTTCATTCACAGTACTTGGTGAAAAGACTGAAAAGAGACTCCTCAAGGTCACCCCTGTAGCTCTCCTCCCCAGAGCAGCTCCCCAAGGCAAAGTGACTCTGGAAGAGACTGAGGAAGAAGACCTGAGACAATCTTAGTTTGAAGGATGACAGCTTTCAAGAAAGAAGGAAGTCTCTAAAATCTGATTGCTGACTAAACAATGCACACAGTTCACCTGGGGAAGCACCTCACTGGCCCACTGCATTCACTTGCAGGTGGAACATTAACAATGGCTTTAGGAAATAAAAAACATCACAGAGCCAAACCACAGACCAGTGGTTTGGGTTGGAAAGGACCTTAAAAAAAGCTCATCTCCTTCCAACCCCCTGCCATGGGCAGGGACACCTCCCATTACACCAAGCCCTTGTCCAACCTGGCCTTGGACACTTCCAGGGATGGGGCAGCCACAGCTGTGCCACGGCCTCACCACCCTCACAGGGAAGAATTTCTTCCTAACTTTTAATCTAAATCCCTCCTTGTGTAGTTTAAAACTATTCCCCCTTGTTCTATCACTATCTGCCCATGCAGAAGTCACTCTCCTTTTTTATAAGCCCCCTTTAAGAACTGGGAGGTTGCAATGAGGTCTCCCCAGAGCCTTCTCTTCTCTGGACTGAACAACCCCATAATAAGCAATCTGTACCATGTAAGAAGTTAAATACTCCATGTCCTTAAATATATTATTAAGTCTGCACGATTAGACAAAATCAGGTTGAAAGCCAAGTGCAAGGAGGTAAATGCTGCACACCAGAACAAAACCTCAGT
Source organism: Sclerurus mexicanus (assembly GCA_013396755.1). Classification (NCBI taxonomy): domain Eukaryota; kingdom Metazoa; phylum Chordata; class Aves; order Passeriformes; family Furnariidae; genus Sclerurus; species Sclerurus mexicanus. The sequence goes on from VWZF01005578.1 coordinate 44,277, forward strand.
GTTAACATGTATGCTGGAAGAAGCAGGAAATCCCGTAACATCTTCATTTTCACAGGTGTGACACCCACTGAGGCATCAAGGAGAAACTGGACTGCCTTCTCTCTGAAGAAAAAGCAGCTCTCAGATGGAATTTGGGACCTACACATCTCAAATACTCCCATTTCACCTGCATCACTACACCAGGAGCACAGAGACACCGAACAACTGGAGCATAATCCAGCCAACCCCCCAAGGTAAACAGATCCAGGCAAGATCAGCAGCAGCACAGCAAGACTGAGGGAGAACTTGAGCATCTTCTCAGCTCTCCCCTCTACCACCTGGTTCACTGGAACAAAGCCAGCCTGGCTCTCCAGGGATTTATGGCTTGCCATAGACAGGGTTTTGGCATGAAGGATTTGTGAGCCCAGCCTGGAGACCCTGTGGCTGTAGCACCTCTAGTCCCTTCCCATCTAGGTTCCCTGGCAGCAGGAGGTTCGAGGCCATGCTGCAGCCTCTCTTTGATATATATAAAAATGTATGTATGTATTTGTGTACATATATTTATGTATATCTATCTATATCTCTCACACATATTTTTAAATATATCACATGAAAACCTCTATGCACCAAAACCATCCTTGCAAATCTCATTTCCTTGGAGATTTGGCCCCTACGATCAGTCTACTTTAAAAACTCTGAAGAAACAGTCACACACTGTATTTGGCAACCACTTCTATAGTGTTTTTTTATTTTTGCCCCTATGAGCCAGATGTGAATTTTTCAAACACAAGGACAACGTTATTACAGGCCAGCAGCAGTTTTCCGTCTAGTTTTGTGTACTTCAGCAAGAATGGATATCAATTAGCAGCAACTGCTTGAATCACGAGAGGCTGACTACAGCCTGAGAGCAGCAAATCCCTGGAGCCCCCAAGGGCTCTGACACACACACCTCAGCTTGGAGCTTACTCCTCAAGTGATTAAATCCAGTCCAACAGCACCATCTGTTGTTACATAAATAACTGAGGTTGCATCTGTTGCTCCCTCAACCAAGGAAGAGCCCTGCTCTAAAATAGAAATAACTTAGGATGCTTACAGACTTATTCCACAATAAACTATTTTGTTAGATATATTTATTATCACGTTTTGCATCTTTTGTCTGTATCCTCCTTCCTGGCTTATTTTGAGGACTGAACGCCTAATTTCTAATGCATTTTATTTCTGAAGGACTCCTCACATATCTGTTACGGTCAGAAATGTGTTTAAGATGTTATTTCCAAGGCAAAAATGGTAACTATTCAGAGAGAAACACTGAGCAGCCTAGACCTCCCACTAAGTAACACCAGTATTTCCACCATCATTTAAAAGATAATCCATGCAGCTACCCAATGCTGCCAAGGGAAATCACAGCTAGTTGAAAGACAAACCTAAAAGAGTTTTAAAGGAGGTTAAAAGAGACTCAAGAATCTTGAAGATATTTCCTAAAAAGATTTAAAAAAAACCCCCAAACAGTCATGCAGGTAGGGTGATGTTTGGGACTAGGAGATAGACTTATAAACGGGACCTATTTCCTCCTTTCCCACCAAAATCAATTATTAAGCTTTGCTCAAACACTTGGCAAACTCTCAAGCCCTACATGCCAGCTCTGCTTATTTACTTTATTAATGTGGGTTGGATACAAATTTGCAGCCAGAGGAGCCATGAAGTTTTTGTAATACCAACTTGATACCGTTGGCTATTTCTAATAATATTCTATACTCAAACTGTGCTGATCCAACAGCCTCGAAGGGAATAAATAAAAGTTCTACATAAAACAATAAAGCATTAAATAGCTGTTTAAATACATTACGATGAAGTCTCCTCCAACTTAGGAACTAAATGCATCAATCAGGGAACAGAGAATCCTGCTATGTAGGTGGCCTTACCTTTTTAACTATTGCAGACACATGCTGACACTGAAACCTGCAAAAAGAGGAAAACCAGTTAGTAGTTTGCTTCTTTACAAATTTAAGTGCGTTACAAATGGCAGCTCCTGACCTTAGAAGGGACAAATTTCTGATTCTCTAAAAATAAATAGTCCATATTACATATGCACGGTCACAGAGACAAGTCCTTTGTGACTATTCTGGACATTACTGGTTAGGGAAAAAGATAATAATTTAAAAAAAAAGAATCAAGGCTGAAGATGCTTAATACTGAGGGTCAGAGGAAACATCCCCAGAGCACAAGAACCTCTTCAGCAGAACCCAATCTGCAATCTCTGCACCTTCTAGGAGAAAGGGTCAGTGAAAATATGGCAGATAATGGCTTAAAACTGAAATCAGCTTCTCTGTTATCACAGCCAACTTCTCCTGCACGCAAATCCAGAGCTTTCATCTTGGTAAATGGTTTTTAATTTAGATCTTCAAATTTACTGTCAAGGGTTGATTTTGATGCATATAAACAGCATTGCATTCAATAGCCCCTTTCCAAACAGCAGTGTCTCAATCCCCCTGACACCAGTCAGCATTCTTCTGGAACAACTGGAAAACCCCTCAACTACCATGAATGGGATGGAAAAGAACTGGCAGATGGAGGGTAAGACCCCTCTGTCCCTTCCCTGCCCAGGGGGTTGGAACTGGAGCTTCTTTAAGGTCCCTTCCAAGCAAACCATTCTGTGATTCCAAGGATATAGGATAACAGGGAGGAGTAATGCCACGAGAAATCTTATTTCCATAAACAGACACAGCTGCTGGATCGGGAGCAGACAGCTTGAATTTTAGAGATGACTCTCTGGTTCCAAGAAAACACTGACGGCAATTTATGGGTGTGAAGATAGACTATTCCAAAACGGTTCAGCAAGTGACAAAAACTCCCAGCTGGCCACGAGAGGGTGCTGGCACCCTCCAAAAACCCAAACTGAGATACCCAAGTTACACAGAGCGCAGCTGCGGACAATGCCAAGGGAGGGACGCACATCCCGGGTCTTGAAGTGCTTTGGTCAAGAAGGGATCTGACACAATACTGAAAGGACATAAACTAGAACATTGCACTAATTCAGTCTCAGCTTCTTTTGTTTCCCAAAGGCATTTCGGTTTACCAGCGTTTCAGGGCAGCTTTTTCCAAGAGAAATAAAAAATCAATGCCAAGAGTACAGAAAAAATGCCCAGAAAACTCAGTTCAGGGTCAGCAAAGTCCCAACCTAGTGCTCCCATATTCACAACAAACACCCTTCCAAACCCTTGGAATATGAGCTATAAATTCGGTGTTATGTGAAAATCACATATTTGGGGCAACATCCACCAAAAACATATTTTGTTTTAAAAACATGGTTTTGATGATCCTCTTTCCACATGAGTTTTTAACTAAGTTTTTGTATTAGCATATCCTTGAGTTAGTTTAGATTTTATTATCTTCCTTATATGCCATCTTACTCCAGTTGATAATTCCCTGATATTCCAATAAACTCAAACCAATCCACTGAGACTTGGGACTTAAAGTAAGTTTGCCACTAAGGACCAAAACTCCTTACATATTGACAGCTGCAGTGAGTTTTACAGGGAAAGAATCAGTCAGCGTAAGAACTAGGAAAGAAAAAAGCTTGTTTTATTTTTTTTTTATTTGTTTTGCTGTGAGCAGGAAAGACAGGTGGAGGAAAAACTGAGACTTGTAACACCTTAAACCAGGAAAAACTTTCAATAGCCCAGAAAGGGAAATACTTCTATGTTGTAAAAGCCAGGAGCAAAGCTCTGATCTCCAGCGTGTCCTACCTGGCTCTGCCCAGTGGCAGATTGATATTCTGGGACTTGTTCAAGTCATGACATGATTCCCCAACACCTCCTGCAGGGACAGCCTGCCAGAAGGGGCTCCTCTAGGAGCTCAGCACTTCGCTGTGGCATTTCCACATTGTTACCTTCCAAAAAACCATAAAAATCAGTAAGCCAGTTCTTTGGCCCTTACTACTGAGTCAGTTTAGCCTGAAGAGATCAGAAACACGCCCATGATTTCTCCCAGGGCAGCAAAGGATACTTGAAAGTCATCTGAAGAACACAACATGTTGGCCATTTAGGAGTATCTCCAAATAACAGCTTTTTAAAGATCAACTGAAAACATTTCAAGGCAACAAGCAACTGATAACACACTTTGTCTGATAACAAACCTCATTACACTGCACCCCATGTATGGAACAGCACCTCTAGTTTCCTGGAGGCAACCTGCCAGCCCTTGGAAAACTTCCTTAGGAGCATCCAGCTAAAATGTTGAGGTCTTCTGCTCTCAACAAACAGTCCTAAAATATTTGAGAAAAGGGAAAGATTTCAGGGCTCTCCTTAAGTGATTAAGATCTTCCCTGCTGGGCAGGTGGTGGGGGTCTTGTGATGAAAACTCCACAGCTATGACTCTCCCCATGCCCAAACAACATCCTGCCCCATCCCAGGTGCATCTTCTCCAGCACAAAGGAGCAGACACACCACCAGAACTCCAAAACACCCACCCACAACAAACAAGAGGTACCACCTCGAGACACAAACCTGCAAAACCCACCCAAACCCAAGGCAGCTGCACAGGCAGGATAAAAAACCCACTACTTCCAATCTTTATGTAGTTACTTTCCTATTTATTTTACTTCTCCAGTGTTGAAAAACAAAAGTAATCTGCTGAGACATCTCAACTGCCTAAGCATGACACAAACCACAGGCATGTAAAATCTGGTGTCCTCTGCCCCTCCAGTTTTCCCACTGGCTTAGGGCATAGCAGTGCCTAGAGGTGGAGAGTCAGCTGCATTGTTCAGCTCAGAGAATTACACAATGGCTTGGGTTGGAAGGGACCCTAAAGCTCATCCAGTGCCATCCCCTGCCATGGGCAGGGACACCTTCCACCAGCCCAGGTTGCTCCAAGCCCTGTCCAACCTGGCCTTGGACACTTCCAGGGATGGGGCAGCCACAGCTTCTCTGGGCAACCTGTGCCAGGGGCTCACACCCTCACAGGGAAGGATTTATTCCAAATATCTAATCTAAATCTCTCCTTAGTTTAAAACCATTCCCTTTGTTCTATCACTACTAAGTCACTTAGGGAACATGACAGACTTCACAGCAGACTTTCCTCCTGAACTCAGAAAACAACGTTAGTCTGCAATAAAAGACAGGAGTTCAAGGAGCATTGGGACAACACTCTCAGGCACATGGTGGGATTCTTGGGGAGTCTTTGCAGGGCCAGGAGTTGGACTCAAAGATCCTGGTGGGTCCCTTCCAACTCAGGCCATGCTATGATTCTACGACATGACATGTCTTTTCATGCACAAAGTAGATGAGTCTCTGCCATAAACTATAAACTCAGTTGAACAGCACAGCCACAGAACTGGGTTCTCCTCTCGAAACAGCTTTTCCATCTAAATATGCAGAAACCATTTGATGTCTATGACTGCAACTGCCTCAGTTTATCAGACTGAATTAAAGAAACAACAGCCCAAATCCAAACCACAATCCCTACAGCTCTCTTGCATCGCTCATTTAAAATTCTAAAATAAATAGAGACTAACAACCAGTGGCCACAGGGGGAAAATAAACTTAGGAGAAAAGGGCACACATGTTGCAATGGGAAAAAGCAGTAAGTGCAGTTTGCACATGATACAAAAGCTGTCAAAAGCATCTCCTGCCCTTGACATAAAACAAACTCTTTTTGAACTTATGTATAGAAAGCATCTGTTTGTAAGACACTGAAACCAAGTTCACTGACACTTCAAAAGCTATGAAAATTCAGCAGCTATTAAGCAACAGGAATCCATGGGTGAAAAAAAAAAGTAATATCCAAGCTGTTACTGCCTTTACTGCAGGTATCAAGTAATAATATGTTCCATCATTTACTCTAGAACACTCAAATATTCAATATTCAGAACAAACACAGCATAAATTATTTTTCAAACATTCTCTCACCAAAAATAGTTTCACATAATACCAGTAAAGAATTCTTTATTTCTGACTTTTAATTTTGTCATAGCCTATGTTTGGAAAATTATATTAACTGATGCACTGCTACATGTGACAGCCTAAAGCCTCAACACAAAATTTCAATACCGAACCAAAATTATTTGAAAATCAAATATTTTAATGTCACTCCTCCTTTTACAGGATAATCTGTAACAGCATGTGTAAGAGCAGTTACCTTAGAGGTGAATGTCATTGAAGCCAAAGGAATTATTCACATGAGCAAAATTACCATAAATGTGTTCAGGGGAACTTGAGCTTTAATCTTGTTGTTGATGATTTCACTCCAGGTGGTGTTTAAACATTACTCATTTAGCTGCTTAAAACATCAGTCAAATTGAAATAGTACAATAGGGCAACCCTCCAGACTGAGCAGCAGCTTTTGAAAGGCAATGGAGTTTAAGAAGCAAATTTTAAGTAATTTCTCTGTTCCATATCAGTACTTCTTAGACAACAGCTAAAAATCCCTTAGTCTGGACTACAGACAGACTGTGGACAGGAATTTAGGCTACAGGACCAGCAGAACCTACCCATCCCAGCCGTCCTGCCCCATGTGGCCCTGGGGCAAGATGCTCCTGCACCAACTGATACAGCTGCTGGGAGCTCTTGTCTCTCCTACAGTGACTGACCAGGGATTTCACCTTAACACATCCTAAAAAAATACCTGTACAACCTCCTTCGTGCTTCTTCTATGTATGTTCAGCACACACTACAGGAATGCAAATCTTTCTTCCTTTGAACAGCAGCAATATTTTTCAGCCTTCAGAACAAGGCAGACTGATTATATTCAGTTGTATTCCCATCCTAGGGCAAAGATTAGATACATGTGGGCACTTTGTCCTTAACATTAGTCTTCAGAATAATAAAAGATGCTAAATAAATATCACTCAGTTCGGCAGTGTTCAAAAACATGAGACTGTGTCCCGCACTAAGGATGTATGAATATCTTCTCTAGCTTTTAGTGGGGGAAGTCACTCTCCACAGCCCTTAAATGAAGTTTTTTGCTTCAGGAGTGCCAAAACAAGGCACCTTATTCCCAGACTTCTCCTTTTAAACAACCAGTCAATGAATTTCTTTCATTCTGTTGGTGAGAGATAGCTTGACTGCAGTTTATAGCACCAAGATGAAGATAAAGCAGTAGAAGAGGGTGCTGCAACTTCAGTAAAGAGAGTTCACCAAAGTAAAATGTACAGGCTGGAAAAAGGGCTTAACACAGACACTGTACACATTTCACAGAATCACAGAAACACAGAATGGTTTGGATTGAAGAGAACCTTAAACACCATTCTGTTTCAACTCCCACTGACAGGGAGGGGACACCTTCCAGGGCAGGGACACCTTCCACCAGCCCAGGCTGCTCCAAGCCCCATCCAGCCTGGCCTGGGACACTTCCAGGGATCCAGAGGCAGCCGCAGCTTCTCTGCCCAACCTGTGTCAGGGCCTGCCCACCCTCCCAGCCAAGAATTCCTACCCAATATCCCATCCAGCCCTCCTCTCTGGCAGTGGGAAGCCTTTCCCTGTGTCCTGTTCCTCCATGCCTTGTCCCCAGTCCCTCTCCAGCTCTCCTGCAGCCCCTTTAGGCACTGGAAGGGGCTCTCAGGTCTCCCTGGAGCCTTCTCTTCTCCAGGTGATCCCCCCCAGCTCTCCCAGCCTGTCTCCAGAGCAGAGGTGGAGTCTCAAAAGGGCAGAGAGGGAATTTTGGGCTTATCCTTTGTCACCAATCCCCATACCAACCATTCTCCACCACGCTGCAGCTCGCCAACAGCTTTCCTGCTGGGAGATACATCACGAAGTTGTGCCTGCTTTGCTCAAAATGCCAGGAACCATAAAACCAAAAATCATGGATTGCACGTGTGTCCCCAGAGCCAGGACATCCACCAACAGTCTTTTTACCAGGATTAACATTATTATTTTTAAAATATATCGTATGTATATAATGAGGGAGAGTTTCAGAGCTCTGTAATCCTTTGGCTTTAACTTGAACATTACAGGAACTCCATGCACAGGAAAGTTCAGAAGACTGTGAAAGAAACCTGAATCATACTGTTCTCCTAACAAAGGATTGGGTTCGCTGGAAATCACATTTCCAGGTCAGTTGTTTCCTTGCTGCTTCCCTATTTATGGATATGGAGCCATTTTGTGATTTGGGTAGAGCTGGAGACTGCAGGAGAGCAAACTGGGTTTTCTTCCCCACAGAAACGCACCCTGAGTCTGTCCCAGAGAGCGAGCATGGCAGCAGCAAGCCAAACTCAAACCCCCTGTGTTTGTGACTCAACTTTCACTGACAGTCTGCATTTCCTCGGTGCAAGCTTCCAGGATTTTGGTGTCTGTGTCTTAGCACTGCAATATTTCAGGAAGAGCAAGCTGCTGGACTTCTAAGAATATGGAAGTGTCACCTTTCACTTCTACAGTCATATTTCTGCTTTTCCCCTGCTGAAATATGAGCCGATTTGAAGAACTTCAAGCCAGCTGTTGATGCACCTTGACTCCCAGTCAGTCTTCTGAGTTCCTGGAAGCCTTCCTTCCTCAGGACCTGGCGTGCAACTGCTGTCAGGGATCTCTCTAACATGAGACTGACTCACACTGTCCCTTCCAGAGCAGTTCCTTGTGTTATTCAATATTAAATATCTCTATGTTAAAAAAAACCAACCCAAAAAACAAACACCAACCACACTTATGGTGTAAAATCTGACTGCCATCACCACTCTGGTGTGTGGGCAGAGTGTTTGCCATCACAGAATATTAGACATTTTACAGCCACATTGTGCAGAAATGGCACTTACCACCTTCTTAGTCAAGAAATTGTAATAGATCCCCGAGTCTGACAGGACAAGCAAGGAAAGCACCAAGATTTGGGTAGGGCAGAAGGAGAGCAAGAGAGAGGGAAGGTGCTGGCATGACTTGGCACAGGCCAGGACTCTTGGCCTGCATTACTTACACATGGAATCACAGAATCACTAAGGTTGGAAAATGGCTTGAAGATCATCGAGTCCGACTGTTAACCCCAGAACTCCGTGACCACAACTGAACCATGTCCCCAGGTGCCACATCCACCCACCTTTTGAACACTTCCAGGGATGGTGACTCCACCACTGCCCTGGGCAGCCTGTGCCAGGGCCTGACTACCTGAGCAGGGAAGAAATTTTTCCTACTGTTCAATCTAAACCTGCTCTGGCACAACTTGAGGCTGTTTCCTCTTGCCCTGTCACTTCTTAGCTGGGAGAAGAGACTGATCCCTCTCTGGTTACAATCACCTTTCAGGTAGTTGCAGAGAACAATAAGGTCTCCCTTCAGCAAAAACCACAGCAGAGGGCAACTGGACTAAAACCTGGGAGTGCATCAAGACAGCTCCAGACTACAGAAGACAGTTTTGATGAATTCTCCCACAAAGGCTGAGTTGTCAGGAGGTAACTCATACATTCATTTTCATTAGTCTTTGTTTTAGTTCAAACTGACAAACAGCTTTTCAGATAATAAAACATCTTTTGCTGAGTATTAAGAGCTGTTCCTGAAAGTCAAAGGAAATGAGACTAATGCGAGTTGGAATACTTAAGCCCATTTTACCTACTCAGTTAGTTACAGTAAGTGGCCCCAAAGAATCTTCCAGCAAGACAAAACTGAAACTACATATAGTTAGAGGAGAAGAATGAATTGGTCAATTACAAAAGTGCCGGATCATAGAATCACAAAATGGTCTGGGTTGGAAGGGACCTTAAAGATCATCCAGTTCCAACTCCCTACCATGGGCAGGGACACCTTCCACTAGCCCAGTTTGCTCCAAGCCCCATCCAGCTTGGACTTTAATACTTCCAGGGATGGGCAGAAACAGTTTCTCTAGGCAACCTGTGCCAGGGCCTCCCCATCCTCACAGGGAAGAATTTCTTCCTTATATCTAATCTAACCCTACTCTCTCTCCTTCTGCTTTAAAGCCATTCCCCCTTGTCCTGTCACTGCTTGTCCTTGTAGTGGGTAGATATGAGGAACATTTCTTCTTTGCATTTGTGTGTTTGGAAAAGTTCCACTAACCAAAAAAAAAACTAGGGCTGAAAAGATTTGGTTCGAGTACTGTAATCTTGACTAGAAACACAGATGCTCAAAATGTGTCAAGCTGAAATAAATCATTTCACTGCTCCATATGAAATACAAAATGCTTCTCCCAACTTCCACCCAAAACCTCAGCTTTCCCTACGTTTGTGGCTGCGGCTTCCCAGAGCATGGAGATTCCCACACTGCTTGTGCTCTTTTCCACAACTGTACTCGGGTCCAACATCTGCTATAGTTAGGTAGACACCCATGTTTTGAGCTGCTGCAGCTCTCAGTGGCTTCTCCAACCTTTGCATGTTTACCGACCTGAGTCCTTCCAGATTCATTACTCTTCCTTGGAAGCAGAGGGCCAGAGTTACTTAAGTGCTGGTTGCTCTTCAAACTATACTGCCATAGTAACAGATAGAGCAGACATATTAGAAACAGGGAGAGAGGGGTGAAGAAATTTTGGTCTTAAAGGGACAAAAACATAAGTCATGGGGTTTTTGTCCCCATGAGTTCATAAAATCTAAGTCTTAATAATGGGTGAGAGGAATGGTATTTATTTCAGTTACACATATTGAGCTTCTGATGTTATTTTTAATATACCTTACCAAAATTACACCACCTTGATGGGTTTTTTTGTTGATCACACATTGGATCCTTCAAGTTCAGAAGCATCAGAGAGGATCACATCCCTCGTGGGACCCCAGCAACCAAACTGTGTACCACCAGTTTACTAGAGATCGCATGTGCATCAGTGAAGCTTTGGTCAGAAACAGGAACCTCACCCTGATATCCAAATGGCTTTTGCCAGTGTCCCTCCCCTCCTCAAGAAACTGTACCTCTTTTGTAAGAGTCACCATCATCAGTCAGAAGGTGAAGGGATGGAGTTGAAGTTAACACCACTTGTATCAATAAGAATAAATCAATGTGGTATTTGACAGGACACCACAGTAATTAACTAGTTCTGCAGAGACCATGGCAACTTCCAGAACGAGAGGGCTTAAAAAGGGAGAGGAGAGTCCTGCCAGGGGGCAAATTTACCAATACAGGAGAATTATGAATATCAGGTATTTGTCATTGCATGAGGCATGGGAAAACTGCATACAGGGCCCTCCTCCTCTTTTCTATCTCTCACAAATCAGCATCACTCCAAAGCAGAAGGCAAATAGTGAAGGACTACAGGGTGATTGATTGATACATGGCACAGGGAGTTTGAGGGAAGTGTCCCAAGAGCTGCTCCGTCTGAAAAAGCAAATCAGAGTCTGGCTGTGCAAACACAGAGGGGAGAGGGAAAGAGGGAAGCAATTACCAGTCCTGGAAGGGAGCGTTGTACAGAAATAAGGGCAGGAAACAATCGATGTTTTTCAGGCAGAATTGATACATTCCGCAAATGTTGGCAGAGAAAGTGCAGTGGATTAGCCCCAAGCACATCTCTCTTTCTGCAGGCTTCCAGAAAGCATGTCTGCGTGGCCCCAGGAGGAGGGCGGGGTTGCCAGCCTTCCATGTGTGCTGCAGGCCAAGTGGCACCTGCCACCACCCAGCCCCAAACTGTGAAGAAACGGTGAAAACTCTGAGGGAATGCCAGCCTTCACCTGGGGACAGGAGGCACTTGCCTGTGGTTTTGCTGGAAACCAGAGGCGTGTTTCCCCCCTGCCCTGTTGTATTCCCACTCCAGGCAAAAGCACAGCACTGCAGTGCCAACCAAGATGTCCGGATGCTGCCACCCTCCCCACCTCACAGGGGACACACATACCTGGACCACCACATCCTTGCTCTGTCTCTGCTGCCCCCCACACCTACACCAACACACACATCAGGCCCAAAGATGACCCATCATCAGTCCCCAAGGTTCTAAAAGCACCAAAGATCACCCAAGAGAGGAGCACTGCTTCTGCACAGACTATGGCACACCCGCTCCAGCAAGAGGGGGGGACATTTCCCATTCCCTTGGCACACTGACCCAGGGGAGCAAATAACTCAAGACATAACATTTGCTTTGGGCTCAGTACAACAAAACTACAGAGAGGAAGAGCCATTTCATGCCATCAAGACTACCTAAGTGATCTCGGCCACAGAAGCAAAGAGTACATCAGTTCATATGTGAACAAAACAAGCTGTTGAGTGGAACCTGGATTATGCACCCACTTTAGTGACCTTTTACTGTAGTTAAATTCTTTTTAGACAGAAGTTTTTATTCTGGACAAAGTACTGAATATAAACTATTATACATATGCATGTATTTCATATGCATACACACACTGCATGCATTTTCTGTGAGGTAAAGAAGCACCTGTTGATTCAGAATTACAGGGAGTTGGCTGCTCTCTGAAGGACAATCTAAGCACTGTGAACACCCACTATACAAGAAACCAAGACTGTAGCTCTGGGAGGTGAAATCCTCAAATAAAAACACCAGCAGCCTCCTAAGACAGATCCAAAAGTCAGTTATTCACAACTACCCCACTGCACACACACTGAAGTAGTATTCACTAGCAATGCAGTCAGGACAGTGCACACCTGAAGTCCAGCAAACCTCTGGAGCAAGAGGAGTTTGTATGCATTTTAAGCACCACTGGATGTAAAAATACCCATGGATACAATTAATACAATTTTTGTATTAGCTTGTACATGGTATTTTTACAGTTTGGACTACAGCAACATACCAAACCTAGACAAGAATGCACTAGAAGGCAGGAAGGACCCAGGGAGAAGCACAAATACCCAAGCCAAAACCTTAGCTAATGCTGAGGAGCTCTGCTACACTGAAAGCTACTTGGGAGAGAAATTCCTTTCCCTACTTTCCCCACTACACTCTAAAAGCTGTGACCTTCAAAATACTGGCTTTTTTTTTTTTCCTTCAGCATTCAAGGCAGCCTCTTCCAGCCAAACTGTGTCCTACAGATCAGGTGCTACTCTGGCAAGAGAGTAACAGTCAATAGCCATATTCCTCAACAGAGCTTTTATTACAGGAATAAAATGCTGTATTTCTAGTCCCTTCCGCATTCACTGAAAGCCATCAAGAGCAGCTACTCAGAAAATGCTTTCACATCTACTGGGGAAGCTCGCTTAAGACTGGAAACCCAACTTTAAAAGAAAGTACATCTCTTGAACAAGGGACTGAGGAAAGAACAGATTGAAAGGAGAACAAAGAACAGCTCTCCTTGGGGGCCAGGAGCTGGACTCGATAACCCTTGTGGGTCACTCCCAACTCTGGATATTCTGTGAACTCTGAATTTGAAGAAGGCTTATGCTGAAAGCCAGCAAGGGCACCAAAGATGCTGAGAGAAGCTGTGTATGTCCACACCTGGGCTGGGCAAGTTGGCCTCAGAAGGACGATGGCCCACCTTCAGCAGAGCTGCTGACTGACACCAGACTGAAGCCTCCATGAAGAACACTTGGTTTTATCTGAGGAAAAAATGCATGAGGAGTGATGGAAAATGAGCAGTGGGGTTGGGAATACTGTCTAGTAGTGCTGGATATTATCTGGGCTACAAAAAAAGCCAGTCAGGTATCACAATCTGAAACGCAGCCATAGGAGAATGACAAGCTGAGAAAAAACTAGGGAGTTACAGGAACACTAGCTATTTTTATGTAAGCTATATTTATTTAAGCTACATTTATCGAAGTTATATTATATCTACTCCTTCTCTGGAGTGACACGACCACGGTCTAATGTTCAGAGATGATATTCCCGGTGTGCTGGAGCTGCTCGGGTGCGGCAGGACCACGACGGGATGCAGGATGTGCTGGGCAGAACGAGCCTCCCTGCCCGCCCCGCTCGGTACCACGGAGAGCTCTCTCCTTCCTTCCCTGCCTCCTCACCACTCATTGCACTTCCCAAGCAGGAAAAAAAAAAACCTAAAACACATCACGGACCGTATCTAAGGAATTTGTACACAGAATAAGTGCTCTTGACTGCACAGAAGTTACATGCATGAAGAATGGTGCTGTCTTCCAAAAACGTAAATAAATTACCATCTTGGAATAAATACAAGCCAAAGCCCAAAAGAACTGTTTTATTTCCGGGCAAGTTCATTCATAGATCTTATTAATAGTGAACCTGATTCCTTTAGGAACTCAGGAGCAGCAGAAGGAAAAGCATATAAGAAGATTAGGTTAATACTATATTTAAGCATATGTAAGTACAGTGAATGAAATACTCATTATTCACTCACTTAATTCAACAAAAACAACCAACCACTTACTAAGAATAGCTTTCAGGGGATAAGAAGAGAAACTAGGCTGCACCAGGGGGGAGAAAACCCCAACACACAGAGCCATGGTAGTACTTACTATGCCTCAATATCCACATAGGTCTGTGGAAATCAACTGGTATCAAAGCATCAAACAGGCACAAACTACCCCAAGGCTTTCAGACTAATGCAGCCTTGGCACTAGCTGGGAAGCATTCCCAACTCATTATCATCCTCATGGAAGAGAGCAGAGTTGTATTTAATGTAACTTCCCAGATTTTTTGCAAAGAGTTTCAAAGACACAGGGGGGAAAAAACCCAGATTTTTTGGGTTTTACTACGATGGAAGGACCTGACAGTCCTCATGGAATAGAGGGGAGGCTACTGAGCTGGAGCTCCCACCAGCTGGAGCATGTACAGTAGCTTCTGCAGTGAAGAGAGGATTTTCTCTGTTTTCAAGAAAGCTTTTTCGGGGAGGCTTTGCCCCTTGGCCTGCCCCTTGCCAAAAGCACAAGCACACACACTCCCAGTCAGACCCTGCTGCTTTTGCTTGCCTCAGCTGCACTTTTCTGTCTCACGTTAAGAGCTGCCAATTCAGCAAAGGGTCCCGATTTAGCTTCTGATTAATCAAAGCCTGAACACTCATTAGGGACAGAAGTACAATCCAATCACAAACTCACAGGCAGTGGATGTGCCCCTGTAGCTCATCTCTGCGCTCACCATCCCCCAGAGCGGGGATGCCAGCCCAAGGACAGAGGTGGAGACAAGCAGGAGACCATCAGAGAATCGTGGAATCATTAAGTTTGGCAAACACCTCTGAGACCATAAAGTCCAACCATTAACCTAACACTGCCAGGCCCACCCAACCATGTCCCTATGCACCACGTGTATGTATTCTCTGAACACTCAGAAACATATTCCCAATTCAAATTAAAATGCTGGCACACACACCCAACCCACAACTGCCAGGATCACTGGTTTGAGTTAAGCATTAATTTCCAGCTCCTCTGTGTTATCAAAACACAGCATCACATGACATCAAACTGCAGAACACCACTTGGCGCTGGTAAGCGGCGGGAGATAAAAAGCATCTGTAAAAATACGACTACAAGAAAGTCCGTATAATACACATTAAATCCCAGGAAAGAGGATCTACTCTCAGCACTCCAACAATGACTTTGCTGGCTCTAAGAGTGCTTCTAACCAAGAGAGGGGCTGCAGTCCCAGAGAACACATCAAAGCCACCTCTGCTGAGAAATTATAAATGTGTCACATGGCTGCTCTGAAAAGCTCACAGGTAGAAGCCAATGAGAATATGCCTTAGTCTAGGTGGAAGAGATGATTCTGGTTTAACATGGAATGTGACTGCACAGCTGCCTGTGGCTCCACACAGGTGAAACAGCAGCCAGACTTTGTGTAAGACTCCAGAGGCAAAGGGTCCCAGAGGCTGCAAACCTGCACAGAGCCAGCATCCAAAAGGGGCTATTCAACCAGCTGACGAGTTCAGCTACCAAAACTACCAAACTGTAAGTGAGAAAATGGTATTTCTCTTACAGAGTCAGAAGCTATCACCAAGGAGATCTCTCCCCACTTAACACTCCTTGCTGATTTCCATGCTGTGCAAAACACATGTGCTACAAAGAGCTTTCCAGGTGTAAACTTGACAGAGGGCTATCAGGGTTATAAAAGTGAGTAAGCACCTGACAGAAAGAGAAGTTATTTCCTCCTCCTTTGATCTCCCAGTGCGAGCTACTTGTGCATGTCAAGAGCAAGCTGGGCAATGGAGGAGGGATATAACCCTGATTCCCCCACTGAGCCAGCTTTATTACAAGTTTCTCCCAAACAAAGCACAGTTCAGCCATCAGCTTATATTAATTCTTCTCATTTTTCAGAGGTTTAAATATACCAGCACTGATCCTCTATCTTCAGCTGTGAAAAACATGGCAAGTCTAAGGCCAAATGCAGCATTGAAATCTTAGTTATCTTAGTCTGGGTTTGATCAGAACACATTTTTTCTTACCACCACACCTTGAGGGCTGTACTTTCCCCCCAGAGCAACCCTACAGAGATACTTTTCTTCAGCTCTCTTGGGTCCCTGGTAACTTCTGCTGCACAAATTTCCTGATTTATGGTCTGGACCTTGGTGTTTATAGTATTCCTAGCTGGAGTTGTCTGCTAGGGTTGGTCACACTTATTTTCCATCTAATCTGCATGGAGTGCAAACTTGATTGATGAAAACATAGGGCTGATCATGCTTTTGAATTAAAGATCCTACTATACTCTTACTGAAAGACATATAAAAGTTCTGGGGGGTTTTTATTACGTACTCAGTACCTGTGCTCAACATTTGAGAGGAGAAATAAAAACGCATTTTGATTCAGAATGGCCTTTGCAAATGAAGTTGTTTTTTTTAAATCCATATATAAAGAAAGAAATCAAAGATATTTTTTCCCCTCTAGTAGTTTCCCAACAGACTGTGCACAAAGATTAGAGTATAACTAAGCAAAGAAAAAGGCAGTGAAATCTTAAACTTAAAGGCTCATTTGCTAATCAATTTGAGGAGCTGAGTAAATCAGCCTAAATAAAAATCAACCTCATTTTAGACACACTGAACACTTTCAGCAGAAGCCCTTCAGAATGGCAAAGGCAGGTACTAATTATCTCGGCAAATCTCAAAACCTACACAGATTAAATGGGGAAAAAATACTCCTAGTTGAGGTTGCCTCACAACTCCTGTGTAAAAACTTTATTTTCACATTACATCTTACAAATGAAAAAACATAATGTTTTCCATACTCACTTGTTCTCTTTCTGATCAGATTTTAAACAGTTCATCTCCTTCCAGAGCTGATATGTCAAAATAGCAGAAAGGAGGAGCAACTGGGAAATTGAAAGTTTGAACAAAGATAAATTGGCACTGGTATAGTCCTCAAGCACAGTATTACCCAAGGCCCATCACAAAATTGGGAATGCAACTTAAATGTATCATAATAACAAAAACACCAGGCAGCAAAGTAATCAGAGAGCACCCTCTGCCATGCAGCACCAAACTCACCCTCAAATGAGGGAGACTTTAAATTCAAAATACAGTATATTCCTCCCACGTTTCCTCTGAATGAGGATACTCAGGACACTCACCGTCTTACCCACAGGACTCAAGATGCAGATCCAAGAAGTGCATTCTGTTAAAATCTCTTTAAAATAAACTAAAACAAAAAATTCCTCTTCAATCCACTGAGCAGTCCTCCCTTTTGCATCTCTGCCAAAAGCGCTCTGTGCAGAAAAATCCTGACCCGGGTGTTTTCCTGCACCTATAAAAGGACATTATCCCAAACAACTGCAAGAGCCTTTACAGGGAAATTCAAAATCTTCACTCATCTCCCTCCTGCTTCAGCCCCCAGGGGCAGGGTGGAGGGCTCAACCCAAATCCTTTCGTTTCCTTCTATCACCTGTGGCTAGATCACTCCTCTCCACTTCCACAACAGCAGACAAGGATATTCAGGAAAATAAGGACACAGCTTCTACTGGAACTACCAGTGAAACTTGATTTCCTGTTTGTCTCCCTACCACAAAGATCCTCTGATGTCCAAAAATACATATGCACTCAGCCAACAGCTCTTCTTTCAGCAGAGCACTGATCTAAGAGCTCCCTCCTCGCAGATCCTCATCCTCACACAACTTCTCAGCGCTCCCCTGTGACATATCTACCCTCTTTTCAAATCTGATGGACTTTTCAAGGTGTTGATGAATTTCATTCACAGGCACTGACAGTGTGATCCCATGCAATAGGAAATCGAGCTCAGAAGCACAGGGAGGTGGCAGGAGTTCCCAATACAGACATTTTTTATGAAGCAATCCCGATTTAAAAGCACAGACAACATCTTCACTTTAGGAAACAGAAACACAAAGAGTCAGCCCTGGAACATCAGGGAAGACATTTCTCCACAGGAAAAACAAAGCACCATTCCTCTTCAGAGCACATAAATTAAAAAAAAATACAGAAAAACTTAAAAAGTCACACAATCCACAAAGACACAAAACCATAACACCATACAAAGGAAAGAAGCTTCTGGCCTCTGAGCTCCCTGGCTTCCACAGATACTCAGCACCACATATAGACAATCTCAGTGACAACCAACTCCCACCAACACACACATCACTACAGAAGGCAGCCCGACATTCCCAGAGCCCTCTAAGCAGGCGATATCCCCAGAGGACATCTCTGGAATCAGGTTATTCCCTGGCTGTGCTGGCAGCAGGCTGGCCATGCATCCAAGGGGACAGCAGTGAGTCACAGCCTGGGCAGCCAGCACTGACTCAGCCCTGCGCTCCCCACCAGGAACGGAGGCTCAAGGTAACCCCGGGCAGCTTTTGTGGAGGTGATGGATTCCCTTGGCACCGGGATGGACAAACATCACGGCTCAGCTGGAGGCAGAGAACAGAAAAAGATCCCAATTCCCTCTGCAGCCAGACATTCTTGAGAGGATGATTGTCGGGAGCATCACTCTGGGCTCAGCTCTCTCAGTAATATCAGTTACGTGGCTTTATTTTCTTTTTCACATCAATTATTTTTTAAATGCACGAATGTGCTGCTGCGATGGTCAGCTACAGCCCCCAATACTCACAGCTGGCTCCTGCCCACTCCCAGAATCTGCTGCTGGCCTCTTCGAGGATCTGAATTGCGAAAACAACTATTTCTCATACCTACCATGCAAAAAAAACATTCACTAAAAGGATTGAAAAAATGTTAAGCAGTAGGAAAGAGTAAAAAAACAGCCACAGTGGCTGCAAACAGGAAAGAAACTTGCTTTAAAACGTCATTTCATTTGCTTACATAATCAACTCAACAAGCCTTTTTTTTTTTTGTCACGCAACATTTTCTACTACAGAGGTGTTTCCTTTCAAACCAAGGTACATAAGTAACAGCTTCTACTGACAAATACAGCCCACAGCCACAGTTTCAATCTTGAATGTAAACTGAAATCCATCCTGCAGCAGCTGCACAGCCTCAGTTTCCACGGTGCCAAGCACCTACCGGCTTCAGAAGTTGCAGAAGCAGCAAGAGCATTGGCCTCTCCTCATCAGACCAAATCCTCAGACATTCCAGCAAAGATCCTCAGGGTCCTGCACCCGTCAGATTTCAAACACAAGAAGCATCAGCCTCACATTGACAGCACCTGGAGACAAGCTATTTCAGCCTCACCCAACACCCCCCACGCCGACACCCAGGAGCACTGACACACTCAATCCAACCGCCTCAGGCAGGGAAACGCTCCCCACCGGGGGGCACGACCACCACTACCATTCCCAAAACTTCCTTGAGTCACTGATGGCATCTCCAAAACAGCAAAGCAGAGTTGCCACCCCGCTGTTTAAGAGGAACCCCACAGGATCTCTGGAGACAGTGGTGTGGGGTAAGCACGAGTTTGCCAGGGAGCAGCAGAGCCTGACCTGGTCACAGCCTCAAACCATGATGATACCCTGCCTGAGCTAGTAAGCCCAGCCATTTAGAAGCTTTTACTCACTTAAACCAAAACACAGGCGGCTTTTAAAACAGAAAAAAGTCCCATTTAGTTATAACAGAAGTTCTCCAGAAGACTTCTGTGCTCATAGCAAGCAAGAGGCCTGCCACTGAGGGCTTATGGAACTGCATTTCCATTCCCAAAATACACACAATCCACAGAAGGGCGTCAAACTTTCAACTGAGCAAATAACTCTGGATAAACTGGGGGCAAGTATCAAAATGGGCTGAGGTCTGTGAGCACAGTGTGAGTAAAGCTATGAGGCACCTCCCGTTTCAAACACCAAGCACGTCCTCTCAGAAAACAAGTGCTCATAGAGCAAATTCTCCTCCTGCTGAAAAAAGTTGGGCTTTTATATTATTTTTCTCTCTTGAGCTGAGGAGCCAGTGCTCTTGCACATCAGCAACACCCAAGAGGCCTGGGCCAGCACACTGGCTTCTGAAAACAAACTTTAACAAGCACGTGCGTGCAGGAGGTTTGGGCCACAGCTCATCCGTCACGCCCCGATAACCACCCAGCCAAACGTGGGAAAATTCCTCGTGCAATCCCTGTCGGGAACAGCTGAAAGCAGGATTTGTGCGCTCACTCCCGCAGCTGTGCCTCGGGACACTCGGGGAAGGCATCCCATGGGGGAGCAGCACCGCCGGGACCATGCAGGGCCCTCAGAGCAAGGGCGACGCACAGTCACTGCCAGCCACCTCTCTGCGAGCAGAGCGGCACGCACAAAACGGATTTCACAGGAAAAACAGGACCTTGGAATACCAGAGGAGCAGCAACTGTGCCAGCCCCGAGCACCGAGGGTTGCTGAGCCTTGCCTCTGGTCAGCACACAACTACCTGTCCAAGAGCCACATTATTCACTGCAGCAGGGGAGGAAAAGAAAGTCAGGCAGAAGGTTTGGCAAAACCCCCAAAAGCATCTATCTTGGACATCCCAGAAGTAACAACAGTCATTCAAGATGTGCCTCGTTTACACTACGAGGCTCAATATACAGGGGCCTGCCTATTTTTAGAGGTAGATATCACTACAACTGAGTGCTAGATAAACCCAAACAATTATTTTAAAAGGGTATTCCATCACTAATTATTCTAAACATCTTGTGTGCTCTGGAAGGTTGGCCTGCTGCCACTTTCCAGCATAAAACAGCTCCAAGAATAACACTACAACTCCACCACTGGTGATGGGTAACTCACAGAGCCAGCCGTGCGTCCCTGTGAGCCACAGCAAGCTCACCCCCGCTCGGGGGGAACAAAAAATAACGAGGAACCAACCTGTAATCTTATTTACGCAACATAAAGGTTGTTTTGATTTTTTTTTCTTTTTTTTCAATGTACCACTGAAAACTAAAATAAATAAAAGCCCAGGCCAAGGACCAGCAGGGCTGGCGGTGGTCACGCTGCTCATCCATCGATTTTGTGGCTTCACCGGCCCGAGAACAGAGTCCCGAGCGCCCCGCAGCCCCTGTCCCTCACCCGCGCCTTGCGAGGGGCCAGCTGGAGATGGGGCAGAAGCCCCTCGGCCACCGCGCCCTGCGGGGGAACATTATTGTGCTCAAACCTCACATTCAGCAGCACAGCGACAGACACCACGGCCGCGGTTCCGCTCCGGCACAGCCCGAACCCACCCAAACCCCCGGAGGGGCCGCGAAAACCAAACCCCACCGGGGTCCGCGGCAGCAGACGGAAAAGGGCTCTGGGGGTGGGGGGGGTTATCCAGCCGGGAAGCGAAAGGCGCTGGGATGAGCAGACGCGTTTCACGCCCGAGCTGCTCTGCAAGGACGCACCGCCTCCCCCGCTGCAGAGGGCGGGCGGCGGGGCCGGAGGGGCCGGGGGGCACGAGGGAGCGCGGCCAGGCCGCCGCT